>KQ997538.1:634814-742832 GCA_001598015.1 Dorcoceras hygrometricum | reverse complement strand
CACAACACACAACATCAACCCTAAACCTAGTGCTAGCCGCCTCCCTCCTCTCCACACACACGCCGCCGCCGCCGCCTTGCGCCGCCGCCGCCACCGCCGCCTCGAGTCGCCGGAATTCGTTCCGGCCGATTCGACGAGGAAAATCCGTTCGTGCAGAATTCGTCAGTGCTTCTAGTGCAACCTGACGAAGGAGTCTCGGTTCTGGTCATGGACCGGATTGGCGATTATCTACCGCAATCTACCGAGAAGAGCCGGGTTCTTGTAATACCGGTTGGAGCCAGGCACAAGTGCCAGCAAGGTAATCGTCTAAAACATCCTATGAATGTCGTAGTTTGTTTTGAATTTTTCGTATTGATCGTCTCCCGGCCCTTTTTCTTTGTTCTTCCGCTGCCTCGTCGAGGGGCGGATCCGGATCCCCAACAAGAAGTTGACCCAGCCATGGTGGAAGTTGTTCGCGATTGGCCAGCACCAAAGAATGTTGCAGAAATAAGGAGTTTCTTGGGTTTAGCTGGATATTATCGGTGATTTATCCAAGGATTCTCTAATATTGCTGTTACACTGACTACGTTAACAAGGAAACAAGTGAAGTATAACTGGACAGTTGAATGTCAAAGCAGTTTTAACAAACTGAAGCAAGCATTGATTGAAGCACCTGTATTGACGATGCCAACTGATGAAGGAAAATTTGTAATTTATACCGATGCATCAAAGTTGGGACTAGGAGCTGTGTTGATGCAGGATCGTAAAGTCATATCATACGCATCTAGACAGCTGAAGGATCACGAGAATAATTACCCAACGCATGACTTAGAACTGGCAGCTGTTGTCTTTGCCCTTAAGATATGGAGGCATTATCTCTATGGGGAGAAGTGTGAGATATTCACAGATCACAAAAGTTTGAAATACTTCTTTACCCAGAAAGAATTGAATATGAGGCAGAGGCGATGGTTGGATCTGGTTAAAGATTACGATTGTACTATCAGTTATCATCCAGGAAAAGCAAATGTGGTAGCTGATGCTTTAAGCAGGAAATTACTAGGACTAGCGCAACTAACTGTTCAGAAATCATTGGCGACTGATATTGAAAGGTTTGGACTCGAAATAGTATCCAGCAACAGCAGTAATATGATTTTAGCAGACCTCTCAGTAAGATCAAATTTGTTAGACCAAATTCGGGAAGGTCAGCTGCAAGATGAACAATTGAAGAAATGGGTTAAACAAGATAAAGAAAGAGGAAGTAGTCTCTATTTTTCAGAAGATGGAATTGTTAGGTATTTGGGCAGAATCTGGGTACCTCAAGTAGATGATTTAAGAACTGATCATTTGAAAGAAGCTCATACAGCTCCATATTCAGTACATCCAGGAAGTACGAAAATGTACAAGGACCTCCAGCAGTTGTATTGGTGGCCAGGAATGAAAAGGGATGTTGCTAGGTTTATAGCTGAATGTTTGACGTGTCAGCTGGTGAAGGCTGAACATCAGCGACCAGCTGGATTGTTGAAACCACTGCCTATTCCAGAATGGAAGTGGGAATGTATAGCGATGGATTTTGTGACTGGATTACCAAGGACATCTCAAGGATATAACTCCATCTGGGTTATAATTGATAGACTCACTAAGTCTGCTCATTTCTTACCAGTTAAAACAACATATGAGGTGAGCAGATACGTAGAATTGTATGTTAAGGAAATAGTGAGGCTACATGGAGTTCCAGTTTCCATTGTATCAGACAGAGATCCTAAATTTACATCAGATTTTTGGAAAAGTCTGCATAAAGCTATGGGTACAAAGATAACATTCAGTACTGCGTTTCATCCCCAGACTGATTAAATTAGGATCAAAAAGAGATCAGCAGCAAGAGCGCGTTTGTTAAAAACCTTTCGAAGTTTTGCTCGCTGCTGATACTCACTTGAGCTGAAATAGCTCGTTGTTCTTGAACATAAACAATAACCAGAGCACCGGAGACAGATCTGGTATGATTTTAAAATCATGCGGAAAATACCAGAACTGAATCCTATATTTTAAAAACAACTCAAACAGATTTATGTACAACATAAATCTGTTCGAGACTTGTGTGCTTGTGTGCTAAACTGTGTATGCAATGCTAAATCAAAGCAAGTGCTAAGTGCTGAAATGTTGTGCATGCTAAATAAGAGCAAATGCTGAATGCTGTTATGCGATGAATGCTAACTGTAAATACGAAGGTGCTGAATAAATAAAGAACACGATACTCAGCGATTTGTTTATGGAAGTTCGGATATCAACATCCTACATCTCCCCTTCTTCCACCTCGGAAGGATCCACTACTTCATAACTGCACATCAGCCGCAACTGTGTGACTAACAGCATACACATGAGTTTTTCGTCATCGTGCTTGGACGGGATCTTGTGAACATATTTCGAGATTCATTCACAAACAGTTGTGAATGAATCCGGGTGTGTGAGATTGATACAATGTAGCTCTCAAACTCTCTGTTTTTCTCACACACGAGGGACAAGCTCTCACAAGCTAATCTAGACTCAGCAATCAACACTCGTGAAAAGCTCTCCTCTCTAATGGCGGTTGATTGCTTCGTCTATTTCTTCATCTTTCCCTCTGTTGGTGCACTGTATAAACAATGTAACTCTACCACAGTATGTAGTAGCACCAACTGGTTCCTCGAACGAACACTTATTCAATGGGCGTTGCCTCGAATATATAGCCTCTGTAGAATTCTTCCCGTTGGAAAGCTTCCAAAACTTGTTCAGCGCTCCAGACGACTATCTTGTCTCCTTTCCATTTTAATGCAACGCTCCTCTGTAAAGTACCAACAGGAGAACAGTACTTGTGTCCTTTTCTTTTGCAGGCTTCTGTCGCTTTCGCCATTTTGAAATAAGCTCAGCAGTTGACAAACATCTTTGAGTAAATTGTCAACTGCTTCGCTGCTGATTTAACATCACGACTGCTGCACTTTGTTCCTTCTTCAATTCTTTGCGCCTGGGAACCAAGTCGACTGAATATGCGAGGCTTGCGACTGGTTGATTAGCAACAGCTGATTCAAATAATCTCTTCGACTGGATGCTGCTGTTGCTTGCGTCTGGTTGTCCAAAAGCTTCGCCTGAATCTTCTTGCGACTGGATGCTTTGCGTTGCGACTGGATGCACTGTAGCTTCGTCTGCTGAAATAACAACGCAAAGTCTTCCTGCTGAATCTTTATCGCAAGAGCAAAACGCTGTCGTATCAACTTACGTAAACGACATCGTTTTGCTATTGCTCTCTTCAAATAGCATCTGCTGATGTACAGTAGCTCTCTGCTGAATTTCCTCCTCATACGACGTCGCTTCTCTTTTGCGTCTCTCTTCATCTGCTGAATCTCAACACGACGTCGCTTCAGCTTTTGCGCTTCACTTCATCTGCTGATAGTCATCTGCTGATTGTGATGACATCAAGGCTGATGTCATCACAGCTCATTCCATATCTAGCGCGTCAACAGTACTTATAATTGGAATCTTCTTCTTCGACGCAATTCTCCAGCGCACTTCGCTTTTTAGCGCTTGCAGCTGGTTGTCATTGTTTCAGCTGGTTCATCATGCTCCAGCTGATTTCTTGGCCTCCGCCTGATTACGAACAGCTGATATAACTCTGGACGTCTCCATCGCTAATTCAACTGCCGATTCCATGAACACCAAACCAACTGCTGAATCAATATATTGCGAACCAACTGCTGGACATATTTATCAGCTTTTCTTCTTTGCGCAATAAGCTTCTTCTGCTAAATTATCTTCGTTCCTAAATCCTGTGCACTTAAATAGAATTGTTAGAATCACAATAATAGGTTTTGTGTAATTCAAAACTTAATTAGGATCTGTCAAAACAGATCCAACAATGGACAATCAGAAAGGGTGATTCAGATTTTAGAAGACTTGCTCAGAGCCTGTATTGTGGATTTTTCAGAGAGTTGGGATTCGAAATTGCCACTGGTAGAGTTTGGCTACAACAACAGTTTCCAAGCTTCGATTCAAATGGCTCCATATGAAGCTCTCTATGGCAGAAAGTGTAGAACACCACTTCATTGGGATGAAGTTGGTGAAAGAGCTGGTTTAGGACCAGAAGTTGTGGAGCAAACAGCAGCAGCTGTTAGAAAAATAAAAGAAAGAATGAAAACTGCTCAAAGTCGACAGAAAAGTTATGCAGATAATCGAAGAAGGGAACTGAATTTTGAGATAGGTGATCACGTATTTTTGAGAATAGCTCCAATGAAAGGAGTTATGCGTTTTGGAAAGAAAGGAAAGTTGAGTCCAAGATATATTGGACCATAAGATATTTTGGAGAAGATAGGAACGTTAGCCTATCGATTAGCACTGCCACCTCAGTTGTCAGCGGTGCACAATGTTTTCCATATATCAGCTTTGAGGAAATATGTTCCCAAACCTTCGCATGTATTAAGTCATGAACCAATCCAGTTAACACTGGATTTAAGTTATGAAGAGCGACCAGAAAGAATTCTCCTCCTAGAAATTAGAAGATTAAGAAACCGTAGTATTCCTATGGTTAAGATACAATGGTCTAATCAGTCGTAGCGAGAAGCAACTTGGGAAACAGAAGCTGATATGCTAAGTCTTTACCCTTATTTATTTGGTACGTAAATTTCGAGGATGAAATTTTAATAAGGTGGGTAGAGTTGTAACGCCCCAAAATCCATAGGACCACATTTATGCATTTTATTAATATCATGGGCCAAATTGGCAATTTTAAAATGTTATGTATTTGCTGATTCATTGATTTCAAAAAATAAGATGCGTTGCAGCTGAATCCAGCAGATGACTCCAAAGAGTGATGCACGAGCTGGTTTTAAATCGATTGAAAAATATTTTAAGGAGGACAAATGATTTCTTTTGAAAAAGGTTTGGTGTTTTGCAAATTAAAATGAAATGGAGGGAGTTTTACCAAAATTTCTAAATGTGTCATGCTTAATTTTACAAGTAGCTTGCCACTAATCTCTTTCATATAAAAACCTGTTTTCAAAGTAAGATCTTTATCATTGCAAAGAAAACTTTGGTGTTCTTCAAAATATTTTCCAGAGAAGTTCGTGCGTTGCTTAAGGAAAAGAATTCTGCAGGAATCGGATGCTATCGCAAAGCTTTGTTTAAGGAAAGTAAAAGCTGATCCTTTGCTACACCATTTGAAGAATATATTGATGTTTTTATGGATCGAGAAGTTCGTGCGTTGCTTAAGGAAAAGAATTCTGCAGGAATCGGATGCTATCGCAAAGCTTTGTTTAAGGAAAGTAAAAGCTGATCCTTTGCTACACCATTTGAAGAATATATTGATGTTTTTATGGATCTGCTTGCCTGTATGTTTAAAATATGTTGAAGTTATGTTTAAAATGATTTTATACATGTTCAAGGAAAGAAGATGGGTTCGAAATTGATGTTTTGATGTTTATGATGCTTCCAAAGTGTTTTCCAGAAAGTTTAAGATGTTTTAAAAGTACCGAGGATTCGAGTTTATCCCCAGAATGTTTATGAATGTTCTTCAATTTAGTAGTTGTAATATCAGAATTTGATAACGGTGTAATCGATAGTTGCTAGTCGAATCATTATGAAGTTTGGTTTGATAGGCAACGGCTGATAGCAGAGTTGTTGTTTTGATGTTACATATACCTTTTATTCTAGCAGTTGCATTTCCTTGTTAAAATCCAGCAGCTGCGTTGTTTTCGTAAATTCAGAAGATGCACTGTTCACCAGCAGGTGCATGTTTGTTATTAAAATCCAGTAGATGCACTGTTAATCAGCAGATGCATTTTTATTGTCAAATTTCAGCAGTTGCAATATTTGTTTCTAAAGTACTATTTATTGCAGCTGGTATTAGTCTCGCGACTGGTACTGTTCATTACGTCTAGTTTTATAGATGTTAGCGCTTTTCTTGCGACTGGTTGTTTAACCTTTTTACTTACGGCTGGTTGATGCGCTAAGGACGTCGTTTCCTTAAGTTATAAAATATCAGCAGATAGTCTTACATCATCATATCTGTTACTTACTTCAACGACATCGTTTCATTTAATACGTTGATTTAGTAAAAGACCTCGCAGCTGGTTTCTCTTGCTACTGGTTCCTGTCTTGCGACTGGTTCCTATTCCTTGCGACTGGTTTCTCTTGCGACTGGTCTCATTTCAATGTTACGTTTCCAAAGTCGAACTCGATACTCAGTAAAGTTTTGAAAGTGGAAGCAAAAGTTTTAAAACGACGGAACCCGAGGATTTTGAGAAAGAAGTTTTATGAAAGGATGTTAATGGAACAAAGTTTATTTTAAGATTATGGCATAGATAGTTGACGGTCAACAAGGAGAAGGGTGAGCAGTTGTCTAGATGTCGACTGCCCTTTCATATGAGCTATATGGTAAAACTAATATCGGAAGTCATTTTGATCAAAGTGCAACACGGACCATGAGGAGCTTATATGCCATAAATCTAAAGAAAAGATATTGATGATAAGAGCTGGGCTATTATCCCCTGTCTCTAAGATTTAAGAAAGAAATGTTTATGAAATGTTTATGTATGTTCAGATGTCTGCCTGCGTTAAATGAAATTTTTATTTATTCAGGTTTTACTTGCTGAGCCCCTAGGTTCATTAGCTTTTAAAATGGTGCAGGTATGACAGCTGATGAGTGAACAGGAGGTGAAAGCTGATAGCAGCTGCTGGGTGATGTGTGTTTGTCAATGGCCAACGTATTCCGTGTCGTAGTAGTAGTTGTTTTGTATCTTAGAAGTACTGTATTGAAATCAATTACAACAACTGTTTATTCATGTAGAAATTCAGGTGTTGTAATCTCAAATTGCAATTATCAATGAAAACTGTTTTCCGCAAATGTCTTCAGTAGTTGGCGCGCAAATAAGTACCTGATAGTCTTTGAGTTGTCTTGTGTTTCGATTTCCTTTAAGTTATAAGAAATACAGCTTATAACAAATTATCTTTTAGCCTTCTTTTGTTTCGAAAATTTTTATTTACTCCAAATCTCGTGGGCCCGTTGGGTTCGGGAGTCACAACATGGTATCAGAGCAACGTTCCTGAGATAAACACACGCACCATCAGCTGAATCAGAGTTCATCGACTGTTCCTCTAAGTTGTGAGTTTATTTTCAGAGCATTGTCTTTAAATTATTTAGCCCATTTCCAGCGACCATTTCTCCCTGGTTAGGTCAGGGTTGGAGGAAAGGTCGGTCACGTTAGAACCGGCTGGACATGGGGGTGGTCCAGCCGGAAGGTCTCCGGAATTGGTGGCCGGAACAGGGAGAACGAATGCAAAAACCAGAGACTAGTCGCGGCGGCAGCTTGTGCAGGGGGGTGTATTTTAGGTCTAGGGTTGGATGTTTGGTTTTGGCCGGTTCGTTTGGGCCGATGGATCGGTTCAAGCGGGCTAGGTCGAGTTGATTAAGTGTCGAGTCAAACATTTTAAGTCTGGTCCGAATTACTTTATTTTTGGGCCGGGTTATTTTATTTTTAAAGTCCGAGTCACTTTTACAGGGTCAAGTCAAGTTTTTAAAGATTTAGTTTTTGGTCAAATGACTTCGGGTCAATGATTTTAAGTCAAAATATATTTTTAAGTTGCTGGAATTTTTAATTAAATTGGGTTTTTATCCAAATTAGTGGACTTTGGGCCGATATTTATTTTAATGAGTTTTAAGCCTATTTTAACGATGTTGGACCGAGCCCTTCAAATGATTTTAAAAAGGGTTTGTTCTTAGTTGTTGGGCCATTATGAGTTGAACTTAGTATTGTTTTAAGTTTGAGTTGAGGCTTTGGGCTTAGAAGTAGTGGGCCAATCGCTTGAGTCAGTCCTTGACCGGGCCGAAGAAAAATAATGCATAGGCCCATGAATATACTTTTTAATGTTATATGTATCATGCTATGTATTTAAGTATGTATTGTTTTAAGAAAATTAAAATATTGATGGGCCAAGATTTTAGAGTTGCAAGATTTTTATGAAACGCATGCATCATGAAAGTTTAAGTATGTTAAGGCATGAATGAAACTATTTTTGAGAAATTGAAGTGTTGTGGGGCAAAGAAATGAGGGAGTTAGCCGGGTAGCGGGGCCCCCTGGATCCCCTGTTAATGTATAATGATAATGAGCTTATGGATCCTCGTGTGACATCGGGGTGAAGTGGCAGCATAGAGGTATGACATATAGGGATCCCGAGGTAAGGTCGGGTGAACCACACCGCCACGTACGTTGGTTTATAGATTGATCAATTGACCTTAATGACTCTCACTTCATGGATACGACTCACATGTTCTTTTAAACTATGTTATGTTTATGCTATGCCTTAACGTATATGTTATGATGACTTATGTACGACTCCAGTATGATTTAACGTTTTAAGATCTTTTAATGCACGCATGTCATGAAAATTATATTCATATCCTTATGTGCTTGTATGTGATTTTATTATATGTACCTTGTTATTAGCGGATATAGCATGCTGGGCCATTAGGCTCACTAGGTTTATATGGTGCAGGTGAGCATGATGATGTTGTTGAGATTACTCTGACCGGCGGTGAGGAAGTCTGATGCTCCGCTGCGGCTGTTACCCCGTGACCGCATAGTTATTTTATGCCTTTGTTTTTTAACACGTTCAGTTTTCCGCAAACAGTTTTTGAATACTCTGATTTTTATGCTAGCTTATGAGACGTGGATTGAGGATTCTTTTGGCATTTGTTTTAACGATCGTTGAGATGTTATTTGAATTCTTGAAGTTTGTTTTATTATTTATGGCTTTTGTTGAGATTACTCCGACCGGCGGTGAGGAAGTCTGATGCTCCGCTGCGGCTGTTACCCCGTGACCGCATAGTTATTTTATGCCTTTGTTTTTTAACACGTTCAGTTTTCCGCAAACAGTTTTTGAATACTCTGATTTTTATGCTAGCTTATGAGACGTGGATTGAGGATTCTTTTGGCAGTTGTTTTAACGATCGTTGAGATGTTATTTGAATGCTTGAAGTTTGTTTTATTATTTATGGCTTTTATTTAATGTTATTCCACATCTTCTTTAAAAAAAAAAAAGTTTTAAGAGGTTTAGTACGTTTCACGATTGGGATGGCTCCTTATGAGGCTTTGTACAGGAGGAGGTGTAGGTCTCCCGTGCATTGGGATGAGGTTGGCGAGAGGATTTTGACTGGACCAGAGATGGTACAACAGACAGCGGATATTGTGACCAGGATACGAGATCGGATGAGGACAGCTCAGAGTCGTCAGAAGAGTTATGCCGATCGTAGACGACGAGATCTGGAGTTGGCAGTAGAGGACCATGTATTGTGAGGATATCGCCTATGAAGGCGTGATGCGCTTCGGCCGAAGAGGCAAGCTCAGTCCAAGATTCATTGGACCGTTTGAGATCTTGGAGAGGGTCGGTACGTTGGCGTATCGAGTAGCACTACCACCCAGCCTGTCAGCAGCGCATAACGTGTTCCATATTTCGATGTTGCGGAAGTACGTCTCGAACCCATCTCATGTGTTGGATTTTGAGCCGCTCCAGTTGGCGCCATACATATCTTTCGAGGAGCGACCGGTTCAGATCTTAGCGCGAGAGGAGCGCAGACTTAGAGCGCGGAGGATTCCGATGGTCAAGATCCGGTGGCAGAATCACTCGGTAGATGAGGCTACCTGGGAGACCGAGGCCGATATGCGAACGCGCTATCCAGAGCTTTTCGATACGTAACTTAATTTTGGGGACGGAATTTTCATAAGGGGGGGAGAGTTGTAACGTCCGGAAAATCCTAATTACGTGAATTGAATGCATGGCTAGGAGGAAAACCTTATGTTAGTATGATTTGCATGCCATGTATGTGATTGTATGATGATTTTATGCTTTACATGTGCATGTCACCTACGCTATACTAGCGCACCAACATCAAATGACGCTAATCAAAACGACGTAGCATAGGGGTCCCGCTCAAAACAACATATCTCGCACAAAAGACCCGCTTGCGAACATCCAGATCTGGTCAAATCTGAAATCATTAAACCGAACCGGTCTACACCAACTCCCGAACCGGACCGGTCCCCACAGTAATGTTGACCAACACTCGACTTTCACCAAAAAGATGCACGCAACTGCTCACTCTCTCCGAACAGATTTAGCTACTCGAATCTGAATAACACCAAACGACACTGTATCACCTATACCCAAAACGATATCGTTTTACTCCCTATCCAAGGCAAATTGTTCAAACAACCGAGGAATATCTCAAATCTGATTCTCTCTAAAACAAACACACGCGATATCAAATTAAATCATCCCTGACTCCGCTAGCGCAAATCCAATCTATTCCAAGCCACCCGATAGCAACCAACAGTCCACATCTGATCTGTTCTACCTCAAATCTAAAAATCCGAAAATCACAAACAACAAAACCAAATCCTCGCCCAGATCTGATTACTAATAAATTACCAAATTAAAAATTTCTAGTCCTCACATGTTTCATGTGTCTATGTTGAGGAAATATGAGCCAGATCCGTCCCATGTGCTAAGGACTGATTAAGTAGAGCTGTATCAAACCCTGAGTTATGTTGAATATCCAGTGCATATTCTGGATATGAAGGAGAAGCAATTGAGGAATAAGACTATTCCGTTGGTGATGGTCCAATGGAGCAAGCATGGACGAGAGGAAGCTACCTGGGAAGTTGAAGAAAAGATGAGACAAGAGTGGCCTCAACTGTTTGAGCATATATAGTAGCAACCCAGGTAATCTTCTAGCTTGTTAATCGCGTATAGAGTTGCTTTGGTTTTTTTTAAGAGTTGACTGTTTGTATAGTAGGAATTTTGCTAAGGACTGATTAAGTAGAGCTGTATCAAACCTGAGTTATGTTGAATATCCAGTGCATATTCTGGATATGAAGGAGAAGCAATTGAGGAATAAGACTATTCCGTTGGTGATGGTCCAATGGAGCAAGCATGGACGAGAGGAAGCTACCTGGGAAGTTGAAGAAAAGATGAGACAAGAGTGGCCTCAACTGTTTGAGCATATATAGTAGCAACCCAGGTAATCTTCTAGCTTGTTAATCGCGTATAGAGTTGCTTTGGTTTTTTTAGTAGTGACTGTTTGTATAGTAGGAATTTCTAAATTGTTATATTTCAGTCCTGGCGATCTTCTGGTTGTTGTTAGTTGAGATCTGTACCTGACACCTGATTTTGAGGAAGAAATCTCTTAAGGTGGGAAGGATGTGAGGACTGTAATTAATCGATTTAGTTAATGTTATATTTCGAGCAGATTTGGGGAATTAAGCTGGAATTGGTTATATAGTAACTAACGAATTAGTCAAATCTGAATGGTGATTTAGTCGCGTGAGGTATCTTGTGCTGAGTAAGCTGTTAAGGAGCTTCGGATTTGACTTAGTAGTGTATCGGGTGTGTATCATGAATGAAGGGAGAGAGTAAGCGTTGGGTAGATTTATCTGGTGCAGTTGGAGTTCAGATTTGGAGAATACCCCAGGCGAGTGAATTAGAGGCGCTGTGAGAATCGGTCTGGTTCGCAGTTTGAGTAGACCGGTTCGTTGTTTTAGATTTGAGTGAGATTTGGGTGTCCAGATCTGACCCATGTGCGTTTTAGCGAGTTGTATTGAGCGGGAGATGAAACAATGTCATTTTGGATTACCCGGGTAGACAAGGATTGAGTATAAGTGATGCGATGTCGTTTGGAGCATACCAGATTTTGCGTTGGTTGAGTATGATTGATGTGACATCGTTTAGCGAGCATCAACCCTATGCGACGTTGTTTGGTGATAGTGATATCTGGTCTAGCGAGAGGAATCAGATTTGGTTAGCGTAGAGGAGTCAAAGCTGGTTGAGTTCTCAGATCTGATTTTGTTGGTGGCACAGTAGCATTGACTGGGGAATATATATATGTGTGTTTGACCAACACTTAGCAAATTTAAGACCCGATATTTCTTATCTTCTTCCCAGAGAGCTTTCGACTTATATCTGATTCCAAACCCTTACTGTTCATCCGAACACAAATCCGTCGATTGCCGTTGATTTACGCCGTCGTTTGGAGCAAGATTGGTGGTGCTGAGCTCATCTCCTTATGACCTTTCGATTGATGCCATTTTGGAGACTTGAATCGATGAGTTGAGGGAGCGCGAAGTAGCTGCAGATTTCGAATATCTTCGCGATTTCTGACCAGTAGTCCTTTCATTCTTAAACAGCTTTGGGTGGTAGCAACGTGATTGTTCGAGCAGCTTCTGTTAGGTGTTCATAGAGAGATTTTGGAGCTGTGTTCTCGTGCGTGAACTGCTGAGCGTGTGCCCCTGTGAGATCTGGTGAGGTAGTATTTGTACGAGTTTGAGGTACGATTGAGCTTATACTAGCAGCTTTGATATAATCATGCTAATATTTCCTGCATGACGTCAGCTGCTGTGTGGCGTGATCTGCCATGTATATGTGCTAGCTGAAGTTGTCTAGCTATGCAGATATTTGTGGTTCTCTGTTCCAATTATCATTGTGTTATTTATTGCGTTTATGTTGAGCTGAAATCTATCTTGCATACACGCATATCATATTGAGCCTGATTTAATTGAGAACCGATCGATTGATAGTATCAGTATGTCGATTCTAATATTTTTGAGAAAATGAAATGATTAAGGTGTCGGGTGGCTATCGTATCCTCGACTCCCTGTCGTAAGGTTTGTCGATTTGCTCTGAGGTTTCGCTTGGGTAGCTCCCACCCCTCAGCTAGCATGAATTAAACCGGTGGGATGAGATTGAAGATTAGATTGCAAGCTACTGGTACTGCATGTGCTCCCACCCCTCAGCTAGCATGAATTAAACCGGTGGGATGAGATTGAAGATTATATTGCAAGCTACTGGTACTGCATGTGAAGGGCATGGGTAGCACCCATGATTCTTCTTGCGTTGTGGCCACTACTTATTGATTCACTTCCGAACTTTGGGCGTGGATTGTTGTTGATACCTGATGAGCTTTCATGGTACCCAGATCATGCATTGCACGCTTGAGATATTGCATTTTTATAGTTAGATGGTTTTATAGAGGCACTTCCTACTGAGGTTTGACCTCGTTTATTTCCCTGTTTTTGGGCTGCTTTGGTCCGTGGTGGCCTTTGCAGGATCTGCAGGTAATCCAGCTGGACCGAATGGAGCGTTAGCTAGTAGATCCCCGTTTTGAGTCCCAGTTATATATACTATGTATTGAACCAGGGGATGCGCTGCGTGATGATGTATTTGGGGATCTGTATTTGTATTTTACCTGTACGTGTTGCTATTTCTGTTGTTGGATTTTGAGTCGAAATCCCTATTTTTTTTAAGAATTGATGTTAGTTCAGGCCCAAAACGAAGATTTTTAGCCCGTATTTCTATGCTTCCGTGTGATTAATATTAATTGTGTAATTAATCTGTGTTAGCGCATCGGGCCTGACAGATGCCGAGTGAATGGCCATCATGAGCAGAAACCTTTCGTGGGTCACCGCATCGAATGAACCAGCCTTGGCCAGTATGTCGTTAACAACCTATATTCCATTTTCATCTCCTTCTTCTTGCAAGAAGTTTTCGATTGGCTCTCCACTATCAGAGAAAACTCTTCTCCCTTCATTCATCCGATTGGCAGGAAAATTGGTCACTGACGTCAGTCCTTTAGTAGGTAGGTCAAAGAATCCAGCAAACTGTTCCTTCGAAATCTCCAAAAATATTCCCTGAACTGAGCTTATTACTAAAACTCCTCTCACGATGGCATTCTCAAAGAAGGTTACGAAGTCCTTCACATAGATAGCAACTGAGCAACCCAGAAAACCACGGAGTCCAGATGACTGTAAAGCTTTGAACATGGAAACCATACCCTCATCAGAGAGGCTCAAAACTGAGTCGAAGTTAATCTGTAGAGCATTCTGAATGAATAGAGCAGCCATTGTAGTTGATAGATCAAAGGGAAATACGTCGAGAATGAAGATAATCTGCACAGAGAAAACACTGAAAGCATGAGAATATTTTCACAAGGTAAATGTTAGAAGAAAATAAAACATATAAAGGAAAATAAACGGTACGATAAACAATGTGGATGTGACGTTTCACATGATGACAACACACGTGTCAATCATCCGATGATGTGATCAGAATTTGAACAGATTTTGAAATTTTAACCTGTACGATTGAAAGTAAAAATGAAGCGCCATATTGAATACATCACAATCGCTGATCTTTTAATTTTCCAGCTGGGGTAATTTCAGATCAGATCACATATATGTATCAGCTGTATATACTTGTAAGCTGAATAGATTCAGATCACACGTATTCAGCCGACTCAGCACTTATTAACTCTGATCTGTGGTTCCCCCTAAAGTTGAGGTCCTCCCAAAGCTGAAGTTCACCAAAACTGAGGTTCCTCTTCGTTCCCCCTGAACTGAGGTTCACCAAAGCTGTTCAATCTGCAATGTTTCGCACAAAGAAGATTAGGGCAATTCTAAGAGACCAAGAATATTTCGAAAATACGAAAACTTAGCGCCTGGTAGAGGTTTCGTGAAAATATCAGCAACTTGTTGATATGTTGACACATACTCCAGCCGGACGTCCTTCTTAAGTATGTGATCTCTTATGAAGTGGTGCCTTAAATCTATGTGCTTTGTTCTTGAATGCAGCACAGGGTTCTGAGTGATGGCTATTGGACTGGTATTTTCACAGAAAATAGGAGCTTCAGAAGCATCAATTGTTAGAGTATGTGCCCAACTAGCCAACTTGTGGCATGTGGGTTCTTGTTGACTCTATGTAAAATGATCTTTATTTATGAAATTCGCATTCTTTTATGGCATTATTTATCTTCATTATTATGATTACAATTGTTGGATAAAGATCTTGAATGCACTATAGCGTATGTTAGATGTGATAGTGGATTTGATGGATATCATGAAACACATATAATAGTCACTGTGTATTCTAAACATGTTCCCAGTCGATTGGACCGTCCAAAAGAGGATAAGGACCACCCGAGCTTGAGACTAGCATCTGCGATACGAAGTACCACGTTTCATTGGTAGGGAACATAGTGATGTTCTGAGCATGCAGATGGATAGTGACCTGGTGATCTATCGAACTACCCACGTTCGAACTTTCCAAGTGGTTACCATTTGTCGAGTGGATTAAGTCCGATGTCTTGGTTGTACAGATTAGTCCATTACTCGAAACATCATTGAGACTCTACATGATAGGTGCCTCACTTTGACCCATTTACCGACTCAGTTGGGGTCATCAGGTGGCGGGGTTGGGTGAGGTCCCGATGCATGTAGGAGTCGATGCTTCGTTGTCGAGGATTCACCGCTCGCCCTTGTGCATATCCTATGCTATCTGAGGAGATAATAGTGTGACAAATCTTTGGCGAGAGGACTAGATGTGTTTTAGGTAAATGGGTTTACCTAGTAACACATGCAATGTCACTATTTGATCTCCAAGATGTATGCATGGTTATTAGATCTCTAGCGACTCTTGATTTACAAATGGTCGTTGATCTGAACGGGATATTTGAGTTGAAAGGACCATACTATACGCTAACCATGACCGAAAGGTTCTTGCAGGCACTATCAGTGATACCTAGGGGATCATGGGGCGATGTTGCTAGACGCTTTACCATGAACCGATGGGTAAGTCCGAAAATATGTTTTCGGAGTCACAAAAAGTTGTGAGCCCACGGCTAGCTATATCCCTGAACCATTGAGTGTCACACAATTATCCCAATTCTCGTACGGATATGGTACTCAAAGTGTTGAGTATAGTAGGATGAAGGTTTGGAGTATGACTTTCTAAAAGTAGCTAAGGGAGTAGGACTTCCATATTTAGCTAATGAGAGTAAACTTGTCATATATAGATTTAGTGGTCCAAAAATTTGATTTTGCATCATAATGATCAGTATTGTACACTGAGCACATCGGAGATATCTGATCATCGATCGGGATTATGATGAGATCACAATCGAGGGAGTCGAAACGAATGTTCACAGTCTGACTTGAACCGAATGTTCACTGTTTGAGTTGAACTGAATGTTCCCTGTCTGAGTTGAACCGAATGTTTACTCTTTTATTCAAATCAAACTCTATCCCTCAATCTATAAACATGACAATGAGGAGACACTTTCAATAGGGATAAAGAAAAACACCAAAAGCTATTCAGTAAACTCCTCCCTCTCCCTTCTTCCCTCACCGTCGCCGTCGACGTCGTCGCCCGCCGCCGCCGTAGGAATTTTTTTCGACCATCTCGGTGAGGAGATTTCGTCCGTGAAATTTTCGTCGGTTTTTCTAGTGCAAACCGACGAAGGAGTTGAGATTCTGGTCATGGACTGGATTAGGCGTCGATCCAGCCGTTCAACCGTTGAAGTACCAATTCCACGAGTCGTAGCCAGGCGCCTAGACGTCATCAAGGTACCTTCTGAACATTCTATGAATGTTTTGATTATTGTATAGGTGTATCGATCGTTCTCGGGCTCCAATTTTAAAATTCTTCCGCTGCGCCCCGGGAGCGGGATCCGGATTCGCCGCTGCGCCAACATCAATGCCGTAGTCTTTAAGATGGTGTTGAATCCATACGATCTGAGCACTGCAGCTTCCAGCTACTAGATACTCTGCTTCAGCTGTTGACGTAGCAATAGATGTTTGCTTCTTACTAAACCAGGAAATCAACCGATCTCCTAAAAATTGACAAGTATCACTTGTGCTTCTCCTATCAATCCTACAAACTGCGTAATCTGCATCACTATAACTAATACAAGTTAAAAAACTGGTAAGTCTTTGTCTTTGGGATACCAAAGATCCACATTGGAAGTCCTTTAAGATATTTTAAAATCCGTTTTACAGCAATAAAATGAGATTTTTTAGGCTCAGCTTGGAATCTAGCACACAGACAGATAGCAAACATGATGTCTGGTCTGCTAGCAGTCAAGTAAAGCAGTGAGCCAATAATACCACGATCTAACGATACCTCAATTGCAGTTCTTGTTTCATCTTTGTCGAGTTTGATGGAAGCATTCATCGGGTACCTACTGCTGAACTATTTTCCATTCCAAACTTTTTCAGCATTCTCTTGTATACTTAGCTTGATTGATGAATATTCCATTCTCAAGTTGTCTGACATGTAATCCTAGAAAGAACGTCAGCTCTCCCACCATGCTCATCTCTAATTTTTCCTGCATCAGTTTAGAAAACCTCTGGCACAATTTGGGGTTCGTTGACCCAAAAATAATATCATCAACATAAATTTGTACCAACAGAACATGATCATTTTCACAAAATAAAGTCTTATCAATGGTGCCTATTACAAAATCATGATCAATAATAAATTTTGAAAGTGTATCAAACCAAGCTCTGTGTTCTTGTTTCAACCCATATAGAGCTTTATCCAGTTTATAAACGTGATCTGGATATGTATGATTGACGAAGCCAGGAGGTTGTGCAACATACACTTCCTCAGCCAAGATGCCATTTAGAAAGACACTCTTTACATCCATCTGAAATACTTTGAAGTCTTTGAATGTAGCATATGCAAGAAACATGAGAATGGCCTCTAATCTTGCTACAGGAGCAAAGGTTTCATCAAAATCTATTCCCTCTAGTTGTCTACAACCTTGAGCTTGTAGTCTAGCCTTATTTCTAATAACAACACCAGCCTCATTCAGATTGTTCCTAAAGACCCATTTAGTCCTATCACTGAATGATTAGTAGGTCGAGGAACTTACTGCCATACATTGTTTCTCTTAAATTGGCTAAGTTCATCTTGCATAGCATCTATCCATCTTGGGTCTGCTAAGGCTTCTTCTATCAGCTTAGGTTCTATATGGGAAATGAATGCTGAATTGAAGGACTCATGCATAATCCGGTCTCGTGTGCGAACAGGAGAATTTACATTACCTATGATCTGCTCATGTGGATGATTTCTATTCCACCGAAGATCAGATCCAATTGGATTTTCTCCCTGTTGAGCTTGGATGTCTGGCTGTACGTATTCATATTGATCACCTGGTACTGATTCCACTTGATGGATTATAGCTCGCGCATCATATTATCCAATAGTCAGTTCATCACTTGCAGCTGGCACACTGGTTGCGATCTGTTCCTGAACTTGGTCAACATTAGCCAAATCAATGATTCTATGTTACCTGTCTGATCAATTTGCGCAATTTGGATGTCATCGTTTGGTGTGTACAGTGCTTGTTGCGTATCAGCTGAATATCCAATATTTGGCACTTCATCACTCGAGTCGTCTAAGCTGGTTTACTCCAGACGTGTACACAAGTCGTTTAAGCTCGCAGCTAAATTAGATCAAAAACTGATCTCATCAAACACGACTTGAGCTGATTCTTCAACCGTAAAGCTCCGATTGTTAAACACTCTATAAGCTTTGCTCATAGCTGAGTATCCAAGGAATTTACCTGCATCATATTTTGCATCAAAAGTGGTTAGATGCTTTTTTCCATTGTTATGAATGAAACATCTGCACCCAAACACTTTGAAATAAGAAATGTCAGGTTTCTTGATACTCCAGATCTCATATGGGGTAATTCCATGATTCTTGTTAATAATAGATCTATTCTGAGTGTAGCAAGCTGTGTTAACTGCTTCAACCCAAAATTTTGAGAAATGCCGGAATCAGCAATCATAGTTCTAGCAGCCTCTTTTAATGTACGATTTCTCCTCTCAGCTAACCCGTTCTGCTGAGGAGTCCTAGGTGATATAATCTTATTAGTATAAGTCAGCTGTGTGACAATAGCTACACAGTTAACTTTCAAAAGCACACGTGCATAGTTCAGAATCCAGATGGTATGACAGTATTAGTAGGAAACAGATCGGGGAATACCTACACTATAAACTGGTCAGAGCATCTGGGGTCTGAACAAGTTTTCCTAGCAGCTGACTCTTTCAAGAGCTGTCTATGACACCAGAGAATGAATCATCTAAATTTCAAAACACTGGCCAATCTGAGTAAGCTTGATTTGGTTTCTGATTTTCCCAAAACAAATTTTTCAAAAGACAAGATTTGTTTAGCATGTAAGCTGGGAAAACATATTCGTTCTACATTTAAAAATAAAAGTGGCAATAGTTCTGCCCGAAGCTTGGAACTTTTACATATGGATCTATTTGGTCCAATACCCGTAGCCAGTAGGGAGTGATTTGGTTAAGAAATTGATTTTTAATGATTTTTACCGTTTTGTCGCTCGAAATGAGCCTCGTCGTGTCATTTTTGTGAAAATTAAGATTTCGAGTCTTAGAGTTTGCCAAAGTCCGTGGATGAATTTATTTGATGTTTTAAGCATATTTTAATACGTTTTCCAGCCTTTTTTGATTTTATTGATTTATGAGATTTTTGATAATTTTCATGACAAATTAATGCCCAGAAAATGATTTTTAGCATGTGTGATTTTAAATTGTCATGGATGGACCAGGTCGGTTCGTCGAGTGTCGAGTCAAAATATTTTAAAGCGGTCCAAGTTATTTTATTTATGGACCAATTATTTTAATTTTAAGTCAAAGGTCCAATTTTAAATAAAATGATCAAATGTTTTAAATCGAGTCAAACTTTTAATTTAATTGGGTTTGATGTTAATTTTTAAGTTTTTAATCGAGTCTTTGGATTTTTAATTGTGTCAAAATTTATCATGGGATCTTAACCGGGTCAAAATTGGTCATTTGGGTCAAAATTGATTAATTTATCCTTTTAAAAGTCAAAATTTGATTAAATTGATTTTAAGTCAAAAATGATTTTAGTCAAAATCGATTTTAAAATTATTCAAAATTAGTCCTTTGATTTTAAAAGTAAAAATTGAATCGAAAATTAGTCAAAGTTGGATGGTGTTAGGAATTTCGAAAAGGGAACCCCTAAGTCTTGGGCTAAGTTAATACTGATGTTAAGTCTAGAAGTAGTGGGCCAGGCTTCTGACCAGTCCTTGACCGAAGTAGAAAATGTAGAAGCCTGTGAATGTATATTTAATCATATATTTAGTAATCTATGTACGTAAATGTTTTAAAGGAAATGATTAAATATACATTGACGGGCTAAGCTTTTAAACTGCATGATTTTACGAAATGTACGCATCATTAATGTTTTATGGAATGTTAAAGACATGTTATTTTAAAAGACAAAACCCCAGGAATTGAATGATTTGTGGCAAGTTTATGATGAGGGGATGCGGGATACCGGGCCCCTTGAACTTCTGTTTCCAGGTATTACGAGCTTATGGATCCATATGTTCACGGCATGGTGAAGTGACAGCATAGAGGTGTGACTTTATAGGGATCTCGAGGTAAGGTCGGGTGAACCACACCGCCGCGTACGTTGGTTTATAGATTGATCAATCGAATATGGTCCACACTTCAGGATACGACTCATACGTTTTTCATGTTATGCTATGTCATGCCTTATGTATGTTATATGTTATGTATGATATGAAATGTACGAACAAGGTTTTAAGATCATTCATGCATTCATGTTATTTCATTACGAGTATGTGCCTGCATGCGACTTTATTAGTATGTACTTTGTTATGATACAAGATAGAGCATGCTGAGCCTCTAGGCTCACTGGGTTTAAATGGTGCAGATGATGACCCTGTTGAGTATTATCCCGACTGGCGGTGAGGAACTCTGAGCGTCTGCTGCAGCAGTACTCCGTGACCGCATCGATGTTATCTTTTGTTATGATATGCTTTCAGTTGTTGGTTTTTAAACATGTTCATTTTCAGCACTCGTACTCAGTCTTATTTCTGTTTTTAGCATGGATGATTTAACGCTTTGAAATACTTATTTGATTTATGTTTATAGTGATGGTTTAGAAAATGTTTTAAAAGGGAACAAGCCATACTTTTAGTTTTTGTTTTCCGCTAGTTTACGTTTTCTGCAAATGTTTTTAAAAATTTCTAGAACGGTTCGTATCACACAACCACTATCCAGATACCATTTGATTGAGTCCTCCGAAGTTGTGTACCTTTATCCTGCAATCATAAAAATAAACTTTTGGTACCCGATTTCACTTGGGTCCACATCGTATTACCCCTTTCGGGACCCATACTTGAATTATCTTAACAGTTTTCCCAGTATGAATATCCACAGGGTTCGTGCTGAATTTTTGGGCGATGTGTTGAGTTTTGGTTTCGTACTTTGACCATTTAGATCACGCCTGGACTGAACCTTTACCCATTTAACATTCGTTGAACCACGCCTTTGCTGGTTCGGAACAGACGACTTGGGTACAGTTTTTGCCTTATCCTTTTCTAATATGTTCGTTAGCCAGCTGGGCTTACAGTTCTCAGGCTTGATGTAACCAATACCATTTTTGCCCTTTTGGTTCAGCTGTCCAGTGATCTGGTCGTCATAATTGACCGACTCATAAACATTATGTATCACACTGGCTTTGACAAAATCAATTTCTTGAATTTACCATCAGCCAAATCTGACTGAGTACATATTTCCTCTGAGTTGCTTTCACCAAAGCTGAAACCTAAGCCAGTTTTGTCATCTAATGGCTTCTAGGTTTCATGCAGCTTACTCAAGGAAATCGAAGACATAGTCCAGGAACTCATCACTTGATTTAATCTTTCATTTTCTGATGAGATTTCACAGGACTTTGTTCTCAAGGAATCATTCTCAATTTTCAGCTTACTCAACTCAGGTTTGTAAACTGTCAGTTTCCCAAGCTGAGCAATGCTTGGTTCAGCTGAACTGTTTTTCAAACATCCGTTTTCAGCTTTAATTCCTCTAATGTTTGAGAATTTTTTCTGTACTCATGGACCATCTCATTTAGTGCGATGATGAGGTCCTCACGTGTAAATTCACTATTAGAGAAATCAAATACCTCATCGTCAGTAGTTTGGTTCGTCATCAAGCAGTGGACTTCTTCCTTCTCACTCTCACTCGATGAGCAGCTTGATGTTGTTTCAGAGTCTGAGTCCGCCTATTTGCTGTTTCTATCCTCAGCAACAAGTACCTTTCGGTCATTCTTTATGTTGGGCCTCTTATCATATATGTTCTTTCTTCTTTCTCTGGATCGTTTATCATCTTTATTGGGCCTGTTGCCATCTGCTGCAAAGTGACCTGGTCTGCCACAGTTATAACAATTTTGATCAGTAGAAATATTTTCAGATTTATGTGCATTTTTATAATTAAAAGAAGGGTTTCGAGATCTTCTCATAAATTTCCCAAACTTCTTTACGAAGAGGGACATGACGTCGTTGCTAATTTGCTCTGCTGTCTTGCTTGGTGAGCTCTGTTCTGAAATTGTAGCAGCAAGAGCCTTCGTGGGTTGTGAGGTTGATGGCCCAGCCTCTGATCTGGTTTCAAGCTCGAACTTGTAAGCTTTAAGATTTGCGAATAGATCATGGAGTTCCAGCATGTTCAGATCTTTTGATTCTCGCATTACCATCGTCTTCACGTCCCATTCCCTTGTCAGTGCTCTCATCACTTTAAGAGCTAGTTCTCTGTTGCTATACTCCTTTCCAAGACTTGTCATTTCGATCACAACAGATCTGAATCTCTCGTCGAATTCGGTCCTGTTCTCTCCTTCTCTCATCTTGATTGACTCATACTTCAACTGGGCAACAGTCAGCTTGTTTTCTTTCGTCTCATCGTTGCCTTCACAGATACGTGTCAGCTTTTCCCAGATCTCTTTTGCAGTAGCGCAGGTCTTTATTTTGCTTAACCTATTTTTGTCCAACATCTTGTAGAGTATATCCTTTGCTACGTTGTCCAAATTTGCTTTCTTATCTTCCGCTGTGTACTCAAATCTGGTCATTTCTATCCATTGTGGAGCACCAGCAGTAATGGCTATGGCCGTGTTGGCCTTCATGATCTTCATGGGTCCATCTGTTATGATGAACCACATATCATCATCCTGAGCTGCTAGATGGGCTTGCATCCTGATCTTTCAATCAATACTCCTCCTTAGAAAACATAGGAATTTTATTGTGAGAAGTAGACATATTTGAATATAAGCACATAAGATCAGACTATTCAATAACTGAGATGACAAGGCTCTGATACCAATTGATAGGATCAATAGGATCCAAAATAGACAAAAAATAACCTCTGGAGTTCAGAAGGGGAGGTTGAATGAACTCCTTTGATTTTTGTATTTCAAGTCCTTTAAAAAAAATTTCAAGTTCTTTTCAAATATTTTCAAAAATTGATCGCACCATCGGATGATTGACACGTGTGTTGTCATCATGCAAAACGTCACATCAACATTGTAAACGCGTACCGTTCTTATTCTATCTCTTATATACGCCTTTTTTATTTTGAAACGAACCACACTCTATAATTTTTTTAAAGCATTTGCGGAATACATAAACTGAAAGTGTGGCTCGTTCCCTTTAAAACATTTTCTAAACCGCCACTTTAGAACATAAATCAAATAAATATCTTAAATCGTAAATTCAACCGTACTGTTTGAAAATTATACTGCGAAAAGTGCTGAAATGAACAAGTTAAGACCAACATACTAAAAGTGTATCATAACAAAAGATTGATCGGGGTACTGCTGCAGCAGGCGCTCAGAGATCCTCACCACCAGTCGAGATATACGCAACAGAGTCATTACCTGCACCATTTAAACCTAGTGATCCAAGAGGCTCAGCATGCTCTATCTTGTAACATAACAAAGTACATACTATTAAAGTTGCATGCAGGCACATACTCGTAGTAAAATAACATGAATGCATGAATGATCTTAAAAATCTTGTTCATACATTTCATATCATACATAACATATAGCATACATAAGGCATGACATAGCATAAATGTGTTGAGCATAGCTTAAAAATCTTGTTCCTGAACCATTGAGGGTCACACAAGTACTAGATTCGAGATTCCCGCACGGAAACCGAGCTCAATGTGTTGAGCATAGGAAGAGGATTTTAGGGAGTGCGACTTCCTAAAAGTCAACAGGGGTCAAATCGTGATTTCCCGCTGTTGAGGGGCAAAACGGTCATTTTGCACTGGGGTTCTGAAAAATGGTTTTTCAGATCATAGTATTCAGTTTTGGAAACTGAGTCGATCGGTCCGATCTGATCGGCGATCGGAGTTATGATGAAGTCACGGTGATAGGGATGAACCGAATGTTCATTCGTTGGACCTGGGCCCGTTGGGCCGGTCCAAGTCCATCACTAATCTACTTAAGGTAGACTAGGGCTTCATAACTCATAACATTACAACTAACACAAAAACCCTAGCCTCTATAGCTAAAAGCCGCCGCCCCCTCCTCTCTCTAATATCGCCGCAGCCGCCGCCTTTGCGCCGCCGCGTCGCCGCCCCTCGTCGGAATTTGTTCCGGCCAATTTTTCGAGGAGTTTCCGTCCGTGCTGATCTCGTCAGGCCTTCTAGTGCAGGCTGAAGAAGGAGTCTCCCTTCGGGTCGTGGACCTGATTGACGTAATCTACCGCCGCCTACCGTGAAGTGCAGGTTTCCTCGTGAAACTGGTGGGAGCCAGGCGCCAAGACGCCAGCAAGGTAACTGCCTAAACACCCTATGAATGGTTCATATTGTGTTATTATTGAATTGTATTGAACGTTTCCCGGCCTAATCTTGTTCTTCCGCTGCCTCGCCGGGAGATGGGATCCGGATCCGCCACGGTTCCCCAACAGTTGGCTGGTGCCCCATCGACGTATGATGAGGCTGTGGATCGAACAGTTGATATTGAGGAGAGTTTGTTGGATGCACTGTTGCAGGTTCCGATGACAGTTGGACGAGGTTACTATCCTGCACGTGAAGGGATGCATACTTCTCAATCTCCTCAGACTTCACAGCAATCGAACCGTCAGAGGTTCAGGCCTCGTGGAAAGCAGTTTAAGAGAAAGTCGAATTCTAGTTCCTCTGGTTCTGTGAGCTTTGGTGGCAATGGATCAGGAGGAGTGTCTTGTGGACAGTGCGGTGGTAGGCGTATGACTTCGCAGTGCCATGGAGTTCAGGGGACTTGCCACAACTGTGGGTAGTCTGGACACTTCCTGAGAGTGTGTCCTTTGTTGAGGGGACAGTCTTCAGTTCCTTCACAGCAAGGTTCGGCTGGTGGTTCTTCGCAGAGGCCGCAACCTCCTGCCCCGACCCAACGATCCGGATTCCAACCCCGTGAACCATCTATGTTTGGAGGACCTTCGAGACCTTAGTTTCCGGGACCGCAGCAGGCCCAAGTGAATGCTTTATCGAGGGAGTAGGCTGATAAGATACCTGGTAGAGTTATCGCAGGTACATGCTCTATCTTTGATTTTTCCTGCGAGAGTTTTATTTGATACATGAAACGAACCAGACTCTAGAATATTTTTTTAAAAAAAACATATGCGGAAGCAAACATAAACTGAAAGTAGGCTCGTTCCTTTCTAAAACTATTTTTAAAGCATTTTCCAAACAATGCCTTAAACATGATGAAATATTTAAAAACAGTAAAGCATCCATAATGTGTAATATCAACTGTGAAAAGAACTGATAATAAACATGTTTAAAATCAACGTCTGAAAAGTGTAACATAGAATAACTGAAACATAGAGGCGGTCACGGGGTACTGCTGCATTAGGCGCTCAGAGGTCCTCACCGCCAGTCGGGATATACTCACCGGCAGGATCATCACCTGCACCATTTAAACCTAGTGAGGCTAGAGGCTCAGCATGCTCTATCGTAATACATAACAAAGTACATACTAATAAAATCGCATGCAAACACATACTTGTAATTAAAATAATGTTAAAACGTGAATGTATGCATGATCTTAAAACAATCCTTCAGACATTTCATATCATAACATATCATATAACATATAAGGCATGACGTAGCGTAACCTGAAAAACGTATGAGTCGTATCCGTGAATGTGAGCGAGCGTATGACTGATTAGTCGTAAAAACCAACGTACGGGGCGGTGTGGTTCACCCCGATATCACACGAGGATCCCTATATGTCACACCTCCTATAATTGCCACTTCACCATGTCGTGATCACATCGATACATAGGCCCTATAATCACCTAAAAACATGGGATCCCCGAGCCCGGCTACCCAGCTAATTCCCATCGTAGACTTTGCCACATCACTTCAATCCCTCGGGTTTTAACTTAAAAAAACATGCCTGATCATTTCATAAACTCTCATGATGCGTGAATTTCTTAAAATCATGTAATTTAAAACTTAGCCCGTTAATGTATATTTAATCATTTCCTTGAAAACATTTACGTACATAAAATACTACATATATAATTAAATATACACTTACGGGCTTCTACATTTTTAAACTTCGGTCAAGGATTGATTTCGGGGTCTGGCTCACCACTTCTAGACCAAACATCGCTCTAAACTCGGCCGATGAAACGATTGTTCACCTTTTTTCCCATTTTGCCTAATTTCTTTAATTTTTTGATTTCTTAAAATCAAGGCTAAATGGACTAATAAAAATCAATTTTTAATTCTAGAAATAAATTTGGGACTTATAAAAATCGATTTTGACTTTTAAAATCAATTTTGACCTCAAAAGCCGATTTTGACCAAAAGACCGATTGTGACCAAATTAAATCCCAAAAAATTAATTCTAACATAATTAAAATACCTAAATCCCTAATTTTGACTAAAAACTTAAAATTAGACATAACTTAAATTATTTAAAAGGTTTGACTCAATTTTGACCTTCTAGCTAATTTCTTTAAAATTGGACCTTTGACACATTAATTAAAATAACAGGTCTATAATTAAAATAGCTTGACCCCATTTTAAAATATTGACTCTAGACTCGATTAACCGATCCGGTCCAACCGAACCAGCCAAAAATGGTTCATTCAGACCGAACCATAACAATTTAAACCCTAAACCAAAAATCACACACACACGCAAGCGCGCAGCCGCGACCAGCCGCCGACATCGCATTCGCTCTCCCTTCTCCGGCCACCACTGGCCAGAGCCCCACCTGCTGGACCACCCCCGGGTCCAGGAGTTTCCAATGGTACCGGCCATGACCCCTGTCATGGACCACACAAGGCGCACGATCGATGGGAAGGCGGCGCACCGCGCTGCCTTTAGAAAACACACAGCTCACGGTGTTCGTTTTCTATCCACCGGTTCGACCACTAACTCCCATCTTTGGACCACTCCTAGCCCTCCCTAGGACTCCCATGAACCTCTTGAGCTCGAGCCATGACCCCTAAGGAAGCCTCTCGACCGAAGTCATGCAAATAAAATCGGAAAAAGTCATGGTGCTACATGAGGTATGCATGGATCATGAACAAAGATGAGTAGATCTGGCCAATATACATGTAATTCACACAAATTTTCATAACAATCAGTCTAGTACAGTTTAAATGGTGAGAAAATGGATTGTTAAACATGCCTGGGTTGAAGAAGACGTAGATCTGCGAGGTACGAACGTTCTAGGCAAGAGATCGGAGCGCCGTCGGATTTGGATTACCAAGTTTCTTCAATGGTGAAGGTTTCAAATATTTTGTGTGCTTGTGAGGGAGGGGGACGGCTGGTTATTGAGGAGGATGATAGGTTTAGTGTAGATTTGTGTTTAAGAAATAATGAAAGTGCCTATAATGACCCCTACTAATTTAAATTAAGAAAATACAAGCTTGCCCCTCTAAATAAATTAAAAAGGTGTTTAAAACTTAGAGTTGGGCTTTAAATGGATACATAATTTCGAAATCTAGGCCTCCTCATAATTGAAAATGCCTTAAAACGCAATACGTCAGCCCGTATAGGCGAAAAAAGGGTTCCCCTCCAAAATAATTATAAAAATACTAATTTCCCAAAAATATTTGCTTAAAATAAAATAAATTCATTCTTAAAAATCTCATAACTTTAAATATCAAATTATTTTCATTACGGTCGACCCTAATCTCGTCCACGCGTCCGTAGCTCAAGCAAACTGAAAAATAACACATGCATGCATGCAGCATAAAATCATAATTAAATCACATAATAAGGCATGTAATCATCAAAATATTTTCCCCCTAGTCATGCACTCATTTCTACGTAGTCAGGAAATTCTAGACGTTACAATACAGGAGCATCACACTCCTTTGTTTCTGCATGGTTTGTGCATGAGTGTGGGTTGGGAGTTACCCCACTGTGTGATGTTGTATCTGTGTCTACTCCTGCTGGTGTTGGGTTGATGTCCCGTGAGATTGTGGTGGACTGTGTGATCCGGTTTGATCATAATGTGATAGTGGCGAATTTGATCTCTTTGGAGATGAGAGACTTTGACTGTATCTTGGGAATGGATGTATTGTCCAGCTATAAGGCTACTGTTGATTGCTTCCATGGTATGGTGAGATTTCGTTCTGAGTCGGGTGAGATGTGGGATTTCTAGGGTGCTGATTTGCGCTCCAAGATTCCACTGGTGTCTGCCATGGAGATGTTTAGCCTATTGTCGCTGGGAAATGCTGGATTTATGATCTATGCGCTTGATGTTTCCCAAGAGTCGCGATTGGAGTTGAGTGATATTCCAATTGTTCAAGAGTTCCTAGACGTGTTTCCAGATGAGATTCCTGGATTCCCTCCGAGACGAGAGATCGATATCAGTATATAGTTGGTGCCGGGGATAGCCCCGATTTCTAGAGCTCCGTATCACTTGGCGCCAGCTGATTTGAAAGAACTCAAGGATCAGTTGAGAGATCTTCTTGAGAAAGGCTTCATCAAACCGAGTATGTCGGCTTGGGGAGCTCCGATTTTGTTTGTGAAGAAGAAGGATGGATCTATGAGGATGTGCGTGGATTTTCGACAGTTGAATAGAGCGACGGTGAAGAACAAGTATCCTTTGCCGAGGATTGATGACTTGTTTGATCAGTTTCAAGGATCGACCGTATACTCAAAGATTGACTTACGCTCTGGCTATCACCAGCTGTGAATTAGAGACGCGGATGTAGCGAAGACAGCTTTTCGGACTAGATACGAGCATTATGAGTTTCTTGTGATGTCGTTTGGGTTGACGAATGCCTATGTTGTTTTCATGGATTTGATGGATCACGTGTTTTGCGAGTATATCGATGGATTCATGATTGTTTTCATAGATGACATCTTAGTGTATTGGAGGAGTTTCAGTGAGCATAAGAAGCACCTGAGATTGGTATTGCAGAAGTTGAGAGACTCGCAGTTGTATGCAAGTTCAACAAGTGTGAATTTTGGCTGGATAGGGTAATCTTTTTGGGTCATGTAATCTCTCCACAAGGGATTTCTATGGATCCTAGTAAGGTCGAAGCTGTTAGAGTAGGTGCCCAACTAGCCAACTTGTGGCATGTGGGTTCTTGTTGACTCTATGTAAAACGATCTTTATTTTTGAAATTCGCATTCTTTTATGGCATTCTTTATCTTCATTATTATGATTACAATTGTTGGATAAAGACCTTTAATGCACTATAGTGTATGTTAGATGTGATAGTTGATTTGATGGCTATCATGAAACACATCTAATAGTCACTATGTTATCTAAACCTGTTCCTAGTCAATTGGGCCGTACAAAAGAGGATAAGGGCCGCTCGAGCTTGAGACTAGCATCTGCGATGTGAAGTATCACGTTTCATTGGTAGGGAACATAGTGATGTTCTGAGCATGCAGATGGGTAGTGACCTGGTGATCTATTGAACTACCCTCGTTCGAACTTTCCAAGTGGTTACCATTTTTCGAGTGGATTAAGTCCGAGGTCTTGGCTGTACAGATTAGACCTCATCACTCGAAACGTCATTGAGACTCTACATGACAGGTGCCTCACTTTTATCCGTTTACCGACTCAGTTGGGGTCATCAGGTGGCGGAGTTGGGTGAGGTCCCGATGCATGTAGGAGTCGATGCTTCGTTGTCGAGGATTCACCGCTTGCCCTCGTGCGAGGATATCCTATGCTATCTGAGGAGATAATAGTGTGATAAATCTCTGGCCAGAGTACTAGATGTGTTTTGGGTAAATGGGTTTACCTAGTAACACATGCGATGTCATTTTTTGATCTACAAGATGTATGCATGGTTATTGGATCTCTAGCGACTCTCGATTTACAAATGGTCGTTGATCTGATCGTGATATTTGAGTTGAAAGGACCGTACTGTACACTAACCATGACCGACTGGTTCTTGTAGGCTCTATAAGTGATACCTAGGGGATCATGGGGCGATGTTGCTAGATGCTTTAACATGATCCGATGGGTTAGTCCGAAAATGTGGTTTCGGAATCACAAATGTTGTGAGCCCACGGCTAGCTGTATCCCTAAACCATTGAGGGTCACACAATTACTGGTTTCTCAATTCCCGTACAGAAATTAAGCTCAATTTGTTGAGTATAGTAGGAGGAAGGATGGAAGTGTGACTTCCTTAAATTAAATAGGGTGGAAATGCAATTTCCTTAAGCTTGGACTAATTTGACTATCCTTAAAGCCTATAGGGGCCTAACTGTTATTTTGGATTAGGTCCAAAAAATTGTTTTCACATCATAATGCTCAGTTTTGTGAACTGTAGATCGATCCAATCTGATCGTCGATCAGGATTATGATGACGCCACAGCGATGGACTTGAAACCAATGTACACCTGGGCCTGGGCCCGACCCAAGCCCATTAACTTGGTTTAAGCCCATGAAAAATCTATAAATAGGGGCCCTGGGGTATTCATTTGAGACACACCAGAAAATATTCAGCAAATATTTTCTCTCTTCCTCTCCTCCCTCTCCTCCCTCGTCGTCGCCGCCCGTCGTCGACGCCGCCATCGTCGGAATTTATTCCGACCATTTCGGCATGGAAATTCCGTCCGAGAAACTTTTGTTGGTTTTATAGTGCAAACCAACGAAGGAATTGAGATTCCGGTCGTGGACCGGATTAGGAGGCCGTAGCTGTTCAACCGTTGAAGTGCCAATTTCCCCGTGGAATTGGTCGAGCCAGGCGCCTAGACGCCAGCAAGGTATATTCTAAACATTCTATGAATGTTTTAATAATTTATATAGGTGTATTGACCGTTCTCGGGATCCAATTTTTAATTCTTCCTCTGTGCCCTGGGAGCGGGATCCAGATCCGCCGCTGCGCCAACAGAAATTTTGCAGCAGATTCCTGAGAATATGATGTTGCCATCAGTTATGACAGAGGAGCCAATTAAGATCAAGTTTGACCATGGTATTCAGATTAGGGAAGTAAACTTGTATAAGGCCAGCCTTCCAAAGATCGCCCTAATGACAAGGGGAAGGAGCCCCTTGTAGAGGAAGATAATTAAAGGAAATCCAGCGAAGGAGATATTTACTTTGATATCTGCTGATATTGAGTTTCTTGTACAGCTTAGGGAGGAATTTATAGAAGAGATGTCTTCATTCTTTCGTTCTTTCAGTCTGCGTATCTTGAAAGCGTTGACATCTGTTTCAGATCTGGCCACTACAGAGGAACAAATGTTGGCATGGGCAGAAACAGATTCATTGCACACAGCTGTGAGTAGGCGTTTGTATATAATAGCGAAGTACAGGGAGATGTTACTCCACAAATTCTTGGAAGCGAGGCACCAAAATTTTGAATCCAGCACGCCCACTACAGCCATATATCTTCAAGTCTTGGACATGCTCTCAGAAGCTCATCACCTTGCATCAACAAAATTGGTGGAGCAAATGAGGCTACATAAGCTGGAGTGGACACGGACTTTGATCTCAAATCTGTTTGGCGGAGATGATGTACAGAGTGGTGCAGTTCTTTCACGATTTTTCTCTAGCGTTAAATCTATCTGTTTGATAAGGCTGCTGATTTTGATTTACGGATCTTGGAAGTTATATAGGGTACAGATCATTGGAGAAGCGGATGCAGATTATCTCTTTTTCACAAGAGGAAGCAGCTGCCGCAGAGGTCAGTTGTGCATTCATTTGTCCCCTGTGCATTTTCATTGAGCCAGTCCAAGATCTGGACTCTCGATCGCCTTATTCTGGGATTGTTCGGAGGAAATGGGCTGAAGTCTGTGTAGAAATTGTACATTTTAGTCTTTTTGGACATCTGCAGCCGGTAGGTACATATAATTTGCAGATACATTGTTGTTGTAGGTCCAGTTGTAGATATAGAAGCAGACCCAACGGAATTTCTTGGTTTTTTTCGGCTACGTCCAGATGCGAATGTGAATTCTTCCAGTTCTAGTTCTTTATGATCTGCGAATCCGAGTTCTTCTAGCTCTAGTTCTTCCAGTGATTCTCCTATGCATTTTACAGCTGATGATATTCCTCCGACTCCAGCTACCGATGATGTTCTTCCGATTGAAGAGACAACTGTTGTTCTTACTGTAGATTATAAGAGTCATTTGCACAGCTTCGAGCTATAGTTGATAAAATTTCACTTGAGCAAGTGCAGACTCGGTTCCAATTAGACAAACTCAAGGCCACACTTTCTGGAAATATCACAGCCCTTTAGAATCAGTTTGCAGAAGTTTCTATTCATCAGGACATGGTCTATCAAGGTCTATTCAATGAAGTCCGAAGAGATATACAGGATCAGAAGGCTGCTCTGATTCAAAATCTGGATGATATCCGTAAGGAGGTACAGGATCAAAAGGCTGCTCTTGCGCATGATTTGCTTGAATTCTAAGTGGAAACATAGGAAAACTTCAATATCCTTAGTGCTAATTTAGCTGAAATCATATCCGACCTAAATAGGGGCGTGATGAAAAAAAGGGGGAAGATAACATCATTCGAGGTGCGCAGCCTCCTGAAAATAGAAGCAGACCTGGAGATGGAGGAAGAGGTGGAAGTAGGAGTGAACCACCGAGGAAAAGAGGTAGTGGATTGCATAGAGGAACAAATTCTAGAGGATGGCGTTATTGGCTTGGATGAACAGATAGCAGATTTTAGCAGATTTTCGTTTTTCAATTCTTTGTACAAAACTATTGTACTTAGCCAGTTTCGAATATAAATATTTAGCAGACTTGGAGCAATTTATGTTTGTCTCTTTTAAGTCGTAGGCTGCTAAGTTTTGTCATCACCAAAAAGTGGGAAATTGTTAAGATAAAATTTATAAGTTTTGGTGATAACGAAAACAAGATAAAGAACTGAATTTAAGAATCAGATCTGGACCTTGAGTACTCGCGCTAAACTGAAGATAGTATATCAGATTTGGATATTCGGGTTATTATAGTTATCGGGTTAAGAAATTTTGGATCAGAGCTTATCAGGTCTTGTATAGAGGTTTTGTTTCAGGTCCGAGAGATTAGTAACAGAGTATATAAAGGGAAGATAGCTTATCAGATCAGATGAGAGCAATTCAGATCAGATTATATCGATTTCAGTACAGAGGTTTGATAAACAGATCAGAGAATAACAGTACAGAAGCTTCGTTAACAGATCATAAAAGATTCTATTCAGAGTATTTCAGAAACAGAGATTCAGATCAGAACAGGTTATCTCAGATATTCAGTTAAATACGGGTATTCAGATTTTATAGAGTTACTGGTATAGGAAATAAAAAAGGAGGTAGATTCGTAAAAGGGAGAAAACTTCAGATATGACATTGATACGGTTAAAAAGAAGTAAAAGGGGGAAGACATATAAAGAAGAAAGGTTTCAGATCTGATGATATCATTAAAGAAAGGGGAAAGTTACGTAAAAGAAAAAGTCAGTAAATCTTATATATATGAGAGCAGATTTTAGATCAGAACCAAACAGTTTTTAGATGTGAGCTTAAGATTTCATCAGATATTTGTCCAAAGGATTCAACGATCGAGATTCAATCGTATAAATCCTGTTGACAAAGTTGATGAAAGAGACTCAATTTCAGAGCTATTTAGAGTATATTCTGTAGGACGCAGAGTTGGTCCAAACGACGTTTACCTATTTTGGTATAAAGGTCAACTCAGCTCTGACAACCGCAGAAAAATCTTTGCATAGCATTAATGGAGCATTTAATGCATTGATACGATGAAGATATGCAAACAAGGTTTGTGTCTACTGGATCATTTTAATGACCGTTGAGGATGAAGATGTATAAATAGCTGAAGATTTCAAACGAAAAAGCTCTCCTCAATTTTAAAAGCTCTCGGTGATTTTATTGAAACAGCTCTCTCGTTGATCTCGAACTCTCTGGGAAAAATATTTTCAGAATCAATCTTTTGATATCCCAGCCTTCACCATCTCGATGAAAACCAGCACAGCCTGTTGGACGACGCATGCTGCTGGACGCGCAATTGGTTGCGCGGTGATGCGCGCGGCCGTGCGCCCGCGTGCGGCCTTGCGTCGCACTTGATTTGTTGGTGGCGGCCGCCATCCGGCGAAGCTCCGGCGATGTCGTGACGGCTGAATTCTTCTAGGGTTTGATTCGGGCCTGTCCCGGGCAGCCCGTGAAGTTTTCGAGCCGATATTCGATATCGGGCCTATTTTGGTCGATTTTGAAATTTTGAGATTTTTGGACCCAAAATTGTTTTTGGCCCAATACGATGCAATTAAAATAGCGAAATACGATTTTAATTGTAAAATATGATTTTATAATTAAATATGATTTTGTTGATTAAAATTTGATTTTATCAACATAATACGATTTTATTATAAAATGCGATTTTATGATTAAAATATGATTTTGCGATAAATAATTTGATTATTTAATTCATGCATGTTAATTAGATTATCTGCATGATTGGGATGATCGAGAGCCGTGCCCAATTTGTTAGGTGTATGCGATAGGTTTTGTGATTCGGTTGTAAATATTATTGATTATCATTTTAAATGGGTCTGTTTGTGGCCCGTTCCCACCCCTTGATAAATGTATCCCTTATATGTCATGGTAAATTAAAATGTAAAATTACTAGATTTAGTGGGAGGACATCCAAAGACGGTGGACAATGACGATCAAGGATATTGAAGACCGAAGATCTGTAAAACCGAAAGCATTGTAATAAGATTGCATTGCATGTTGCATTAACCCTAGGATTGGACCCAGGTCCGTGGCTGGCAACCACGGACCGCATAGCTCTCGCGATCGATCATCCCAATGTTTTTATATATGTGATATATATAGTTAGTTGAATCCGCATGTTGCATGTTTCAAATTTGATTTAAAATAAATGCATGAGACCAAATTTTCGAAAATAAAATCCCTCGTTTTAAATACGATTTAAAACTAATATCAAGATAAATTTTATTCGATAAACTAATGGGAATTTAAATTTGTTTAAATTATCCCTGCCTTCCATCAACAATGGGTGTACGTCGATGCTACCCGTATACATGGCCCGGCTCATATTATTGAGGGGGTCATGTATACCGGAAAGCTGTCCACGCCATTGACAATCGTTGTGAGTTCGGTTGGAACTCCCTTTAACGTTGGCTCATATTATTGGGGACGTTAAGGGGACCGTCCTTCACGACTCAACATTGATGGGTCATCTTGACACGTGATAGTAAACGGCGTCATATTATTGGACCCTTACTGGACGTGAAGTGAATACATGGAGGTTGCACCGGTTGCAATCGGAAACAACCTTTTGGGGGTCGTGGTTGGCTGATATTATTCAGGACCATGATCGCTTGATTGGGCTCCGTGTACCCACTAAAGAAACCTGTTTTCTCGATTTCATTAGAGAGTGTTGAAATCGTTAAAATAGTGGGAGGGCAATTCATAAAACTTAATGACCATGTTTTATCTCTTAGCGTTTATTTTATATATAGTTAGTAATGTATGTCTGTTTTCTTTTCAGTATAACAGCTATATAAAATGGTTTCGATGAAAAACCCGCTCGCTGCTATACTGGATAGCAACAGGTTCACCGGTCTGAACTACCAAGACTGGCTCCGGAACCTCAATCTTGTATTGGCTTCGGAGAAGCTGGATTTGGGGATGTCCTGGTTACGTGAAGCAGACAGTGGGAGATAAGCTGGATACGAGATCCATCTTATGCTACTTCATTGGGTATCCAAAGAATTCCATTGGATACTATTTCTACTATCCCAGCGAAACAAAAGTGTTTGTTTCTAGGAATGCCACCTTTATGGAAAGGGAATTTATACTTGATAGAAAAGGCAAAATAGTAGAACTCGAAGAGGTTCGAGATCCAATCGAAGTACCAGGTGAGTCTCCCGCACCTCCAGAGCCAGTACCAGAAATGGTCGCACCTAGGAGATCCGAAAGGGTTCCTAGGGCTCCTGAGAGATATGGTTTTCTCCTTGAAGATGAACAAAGTGATCAAGTTGTTGGATCTGATCCAAGGACTTTCAAGGAGGCAATTTCCGATGTTGATTCTAATTTGTGGCTTGAAGCAATGCAGTCTGAGTTTGACTCAATGCATGCTAACCAAGTTTAGACACTTGTCAATCCTCTCGAAGGAATTGTTCCTATTGGGTGTAAATGGGTATACAAGAGGAAACTTGGGCCTGATGGTAAGGTAATGACCTACAAGGCACGACTGGTCGCGAAAGGTTACACTCAAAGGCAAGGTGTTGAATATGATGAAACCTTCTCGCCAGTCGCAATGTTCAAGTCGATTAGAATCTTGTTAGCCATAGCCGCATGGTACGACTATGAGATATGGAAAATGGATGTGAAAACTGCGTTCCTGAATGGAAACATTAAGGAAGAGATCTATATGACGCAGCCTGAGGGTTTCACATCTGTAGGAAGCGAGCATAAGGTATGCAAGCTTCAGAGATCGATCTACGGTCTCAAACAAACCCTAACCCTAGCTCTAAGTGGCCGCCTCCATCCTCTCCTCAAAATCCGCCGCCGTCGCCGCCTCGCTTCGCCGGAATTTGTTCCGACAAACTTGACGAGGAGAATCCGTCCGCGCCGATCTCGTCAGGCCTTATAGCGCAGGCTGACGAAGGAGTCTCCCTTTCGGTCGTGGACCTGATTGACGTAATCTACCGCCGCCTACCGTGAAGTGCCGGTTTCCTCGCGAAACTGGTTGGAGCCAGGCACGAGTTGCCAGCAAGGTAATCAACGAAAACACCCTATGAATGGTTCATAGTTTGCATGTTTATGAATTGTATTGATCGTCTCCCGGCTATTGTTCTTCCACTGCCTCGCCGGGAGGCATGATCCGGATCCGCCGCGGTTCCCCAACACCGCCCGTGCGGCGGTGATGGGGCGGAGATGCAGTGGCAATTTTTGAATTCTAGGGTTTTTTTCGGGACTGTCACGAGCCGCCCGAGGGTTTTTTGGGCCAATACTTGCAATTGGGCCTTTTGGTTGGACCAAAATTAATTTTTGAAAAATTTTGAGATATTGGACCTAAAATTGTTTTAAGACCAAAATCGATGCAATTAAAATAACAAAATAAGATTTTATTATAAAATATGATTTTATATTTAAAATATGATTTTTTTGGATAATGTCAAAATTGATTTGATTATTTTATTTATGTCAATTAATTTAGATAATTGAATAGATAATGTTGGATGATCGAGAGCCGCGCCCAAAGTGTTAGGTGTATGCTAGGTTTTACAATTCTTGGTTGTAATATTGTTGATATCATTTCAATGTGGGCCTGGTCATGGCTATTTAAATGTAAATATTAGACTTAGTGTGTGAGGACTAGAAATTATTAAGTACGATTTTTTGGCTAATCAGATTTGGATTGAGATTAGCTACTTAAGTTTCTGATTATCGGGTAAAATCTCCGTAGGATTTGGAGTTGTTTTTGCGAGTTTTTTCTTCGCGATCTGATTCCAGTAAGAATTCAGATTTGATGCCTATCGCTGGAAGGAGATAAGCTTTTAGGATTCTTGTGCGGGAATTGGAAAGATTCAGATTTGAGTGAAATATGGATGTTCAGATCTGTCCCTCGCGTGTTTGCGTGAATTACCGCGAGCTGGGAGTGAAACGCTATCGTTTGAGGTGCTAATCATTTTTGGCGTTGCGAGAGGTAATACGATGTCGTTTTGGATTTTCATACTTAGCGCTAGTGAGAGGAATCTATTTAGTGGCGTGATCAGATGTCAATGTTGGTCAATGTTACTGTGTAAATCGGTGGGGTTTGGTGATTACCGATGTGGTCAAAATCTGGATGAGTGTTAGCGGGATCTGTTTTGAGAGCGGGACCCCGATGCTACGTCGTTTGGTTTAGTAGCGTGACACCGTTTTTATTAGAAACGCGTGTTTTTTTTGGAGAGTTAGATCTGAGATAGTGTAGCCAGATGTGGATGATAGTAGAGGCCAGATTTGAGGGACTTCTGTTTTAGCGATGAGATCTGGATTTGTAGGCGATTGACTCCTACTGTAGCTTGGATCTGGGGATTTAAATTAAGTGTCGATCAACACTTAGAGTATTTCGAACCTGATATTTCTTATCTTTATTCCCGATTACCCTCGATTGGAACTGTTCATCCGAACCCTATTTCCGACGATTGCCGTCATTTTACACCGTCGTTTGGAGTAAGATTGGTAGCATTGAGCTCGTATTCTCTAGAGCATTAGATTGATACCAGTTTGGAGAATGGAGTCGTCGGAATTGTGGAGCGTGAAGTTGTTGCAGTGTTCGTGTGTCTTCGCGATTGTTGAACCGTAGTTCTTCTGTTCTTTAGCAGCTTTGGATAAGTGATTTCTTTCCATTTTTAAGCTTCGTTGAGAGCTGAGTAGTGCTCTGTAGAGTTGAGGTAACTGAGTGAGCTACTAGAATTTAAGCTGTTTGAGTTCAGATTTGAGTTGATATTGAGATATCAACAGATTGGAGCTGGTAGTGGCTTCTGGGAGTCCGTTGTGAAGATGCTAGGGCAGTATACTTCAGTTGGTTGCTGCGTCCTTCGTTTTAGTAAGATCTATTGAGTTAGAAACTGAATTGATGTATGAATTGAGCTAGATTTTAGCAGCTTTGATATCAGCTTTGGGATATTTTCCTTCGTGTATTAGCTATTGTGCTTTGTGTTGATTGTGTGCTGTTTCTGTGCTCATGTGTGTTTTGTGCGTGAGATATATGTATGATTTTTAAGCATGAGTCTTTTGTGCATTCGCGCATCCATATTGAGCCTGATTCCTTTGAGAGCTGAATTCCTTTGAACGTTGTGATCGACCGGTGGAGTCTTCGCGCCTGAAAGGTCCAACGCTGTTTTGATGTGGTGGCTGGCTGAGTCGTCATGCCTGAATACGGAGCCAGGCACGAGTTGCCAGCAAGGTAACCCCGAGAAACACCCTATGAATGTCATAGCCTGCTTATTTATAGAATTGTATTGATCGTCTCCCGGCCCAATTTTTGTTCTTCCGCTGCCTCGTCGGGAGGCGTGGTCCGGATCCGCCGTGTTTCCCCAATAGATAGATGAGGAGTCTAGAGCCCCGGGTAGTGATGAGGATGTTGAGCAGCAGGGTATCCCTTTGCATCGCCGTGGTAGACATGCTGAGGTAGAGTTGGATGATGTGACCCGACAGATTGAGAGGGTTGAGGCCCGAGTTGTTCCGGATGGTGTTAGCTGGTTCCCCTGCGACGTATGCTGAGGCGGTGGATAGAGCAGTGGACATTGAGGAGATTCTGATGGAGGTGCAGAATCAGGTTCAGTCGACAGCTGGACGTAGTTTTCAACCTGTACCGGGAGCGATGTATTCTTTTCAATCTCCTCAAGTGCCGCAACAGTCGAATCGTCAGAGGTTCAAGCCTCGAGGGAAACAGTTCAAGAAGCGTTCGAACTCGAGTTCTTCCTGTTCAGTGAGTTCTGGTGACAGTGGCTCCGGAGGAGGAGTGACTTGTGGATAGTGTGGAGGTCGTCATATGACTTCGTAGTGTCGTGGAGTTTAGGGCCTTTTCCATAATTGTGGGCAGCCTGGACATGTTTGGGATGATCGAGAGCCGTGCCCAAAGTGTTAGGTGTATGCTAGGTTTTACAATTCTTGGTTGTAATATTGTTGAATTCATTTCAATGTGGGCCTGGTTTATGGCCCGTTCCACCCCTTTAAAATGTATCCCTATTTGTCATGGCTATTTAAATGTAAATATTAGACTTAGTGTGTGAGGACTAGAAATTATTAAGTACGATTTATTGGCTAATCAGATTTGGATTGAGATTAGCTACTTAAGTTTCTGATTATCGGGTAAAATCTGTGTAGGATTTGGAGTTGTTTTTGTGAGATTTTTCTTCGGGATCTGATTCCAGTAAGAATTCAGATTTGATGCCTATCGCTGGAAGGAGATAAGCTTTTAGGATTCTTGTGCCGGAATTGGAAAGATTCAGATTTGAGTGAAATATGGATGTTCAGATCTGTCCCTCGCGTGTTTGCCTGAGTTACCGCGAGCTGGGAGTGAAACGCTGTCGTTTGAGGTGCTAATCAGTTTTTGCGTTGCGAGAGGTAATACGATGTCGTATTGCATTTTCAGACTTAGCGCTAGTGAGAGGAATCTATTTAGTGGCGTGATCAGATGTCAATGTTGGTCAACGTTATTGTGTAGATCGGTGGGGTTTGGTGATTACCGATGTGGTCAAAATCTGGATGAGTGTTAGCGGGATCTGTTTTGAGAGCGGGACCCCGATGCTAGTCGTTTGGTTTAGTAGCGCGACACCGTTTTGATTAGAAACGCGTGTTTTGTTTGGAGAGTCAGATCTGAGATAGTATAGCCAGATGTGGATGATAGCAGAGGCCAGATTTGAGGGACTTCTGTTTTATCGATGAGATCTGGATTTGTAGGCGATTGACTCCTACACTAGCTTGGATCTGTGGATTTAAATTAAGGATCAACACTTAGAGTATTTCGAACCTGATATTTCTTATCTTTATCCCCGATAACCCTCGATTGGTACTGTTCATCCGAACCCTATTTCCGTCGATTGCCGTCGTTTTACACCGTCGTTTGGAGTAAGATTGGTAGCATTGAGCTGGTCTTATCTAGAGCATTAGATTGATACCAGTTTGGAGAGTGGAGTCACCGGAATTGTGGAGCGTGAAGTTGTTGCAGTGTTCGTGTTTCTTCGCGATTGTTGAACCGTAGTTCTTCTGTTCTTTAGCAGCTTTGGGTAAGTGATTTACTTTCCATTTTAAGCTTCGTTGAGAGCTGAGTAGTACTCTGTAGAGTTGAGGTAACTGAGTGAGCTACGAGGCTTAGAATTTAAGCTGTTTGAGTTCAGATTTGAGTTGATATTGAGATATCTTAACAGATTGGAGCTGGTAGTCATTTGCATGCATTGCACGATTGAGATATTGCATTGTCTGATATGATAGATGATTTTATTGTGATCTTTGTACTGAGGTTTGACCTCATTTATTTTCCCTGTTTTGGGCTGCCTTGGTCTGTATTGACTATGGAAGGTTCTTCATGTAACCAGACTGGACAGAGTGGAGGTTCAGCTGGTCTATCCCCTTTTTTATTTCAGTCCCAGTTGTGTTGACATATTATGTTGAGCTAGGTGATGTCCTGTGGCCGGGTATGCCAGGCAGTTTTCTTTGCTGTTGTCGTATGTTCCCCATGTTGCGAACCAGGAGAGGACGAAGAGGAACAAGTTTTTGAGAGGGTTGAGGCCCGAGTTGTTCCGTATGGTGTTAGCTGGTTCCCTGCGACGTATGTTGAGGCTGTGGATAGAGCAGTGGATATTGAGGAGAGTCTAATGAAGGTGCAGAATCAGGTTCAGTCGACAACTGGACGTAGTTTTCAAACTGTACCGGGAGCGATGTATTCTTTTTAATCTCCTCAAGTGCCGCAACAGTCGAATCGTCAGAGGTTCAAGCCTCGAGGGAAACAGTTCAAGAAGCGTTCAAACTCGAGTTCTTCCGGTTCAGTGAGTTCTGGTGACAGTGGCTCCGGAGGAGGAGTGACTTGTGGATAGTGTGGAGGTCGTCATATGACTTCGTAGTGTCGTGGAGTTTAGGGCCTTTTCCATAATTGTGGGCAGCCTGGACATGTTTGGGATGATCGAGAGCCGTGCCCAAAGTGTTAGGTGTATGCTAGGTTTTACAATTCTTGGTTGTAATATTGTTGAATTCATTTCAATGTGGGCCTGGTTTATGGCCCGTTCCCACCCCTTTAAAATGTATCCCTATTTGTGATGGCTATTTAAATTTAAATATTAGACTTAGTGTGTGAGGACTAGAAATTATTAAGTACGATTTATTGGCTAATCAGATTTGGATTGAGATTAGCTACTTAAGTTTCTGATTATCGGGTAAAATCTGTGTAGGATTTGGAGTTGTTTTTGTGAGATTTTTCTTCGGGATCTGATTCCAGTAAGAATTCAGATTTGATGCCTATCGCTGGAAGGAGATAAGCTTTTAGGATTCTTGTGCGGGAATTGGAAAGATTCAGATTTGAGTGAAATATGGATGTTCAGATCTGTCCCTCGCGTGTTTGCCTGAATTACCGCGAGCTGGGAGTGAAACGCTGTCGTTTGAGGTGATAATCAGTTTTGGCGTTGCGAGAGGTAATACGATGTCGTATTGCATTTTCAGACTTAGCGCTAGTGAGAGGAATCTATTTAGTGGCGTGATCAGATGTCAATGTTGATCAACGTTATTGTGTAGATCGGTGGGGTTTGGTGATTACCGATGTGGTCAAAATCTGGATGAGTGTTAGTGGGATCTGTTTTTAGAGCGGGACCTCGATACTAGTCGTTTGGTTTAGTAGCGCGACACCGTTTTGATTAAAAACGCGTGTTTTGTTTGGAGAGTCAGATCTGAGATAGTGTAGCCAGATGTGGATGATAGCAGAGGCCAGATTTGAGGGACTTCTGTTTTATCGATGAGATCTGGATTTGTAGGCGATTGACTCCTACACTAGCTAGGATCTGGGGATTTAAATTAAGTGTCGATCAACACTTAGAATATTTCGAACCTGATATTTCTTATCTTTATCCCCGATAACCCTCGATTGGTACTGTTCATCCGAACCCTATTTCCGTCAATTGCCGTCGTTTTACACCGTCGTTTGGAGTAAGATTGGTAGCGTTGAGCTCGTCTTCTCTAGAGCGTTAGATTGATACCAGTTTGGAGAGTGGAGTCACCGGAATTGTGGAGCGTGAAGTTGTTGCAGTGTTCGTGTTTCTTCGGTTGTGAAGATGCTAGGGCAGTATACTTCAGTTGGTTGCTGCGTCCTTCGTTTAGTAAGATCTATTGAGTTAGAAACTGAATTGATGTATGAATTGAGCTAGATTTCAGCAGCTTTGTTATCAGCTTTGGGATATTTTCCTTCGTGTATTAGCTATTGTGCTTTGTGTTGATTGTGTGCTGTTTCTGTGCTCATGTGTGTTTTGTGCGTGAGATATATGTATGATTTTTAAGCATGAGTCTTTTGTGCATTCGCGCATCCATATTGAGCCTGATTCCTTTGAGAGCTGAATTCCTTTGAACGTTGTGATCGACCGGTGGAGTCTTCGCGCCTGAAAGGTCCAACGCTGTTTTGATGTGGTGGCTGGCTGAGTCGTCATGCCTGAATACCACATTGCCTTGTGATGATCGGCTGAGTCGTCGCACCAGAAGATCACAAGATGATGATGATTGATGAGATCTGCACAGCTGAGTCGTTGTGCTTTTGTCTACCGATGATTCTTGGTAGTCATTTGCATGCATTGCACGATTGAGATATTGCATTGTCTGATATGATAGATGATTTTATTTTGCTCTTTGTACTGAGGTTTGACCTCATTTATTTTCCCTGTTTTGAGCTGCCTTTGTGTGTATTGGCTATGGCAGGTTCTTCAGGTAACCAGGCTGGACAGAGTGGAGCTTCAGCTGGTCTATCCCATTTTTTATTTCAGTCCCAGTTGTGTTGACATATTATGTTGAGCTAGGGGATGTCCTGTGGCCGGGTATGCCAGGCAGTTTTCTTCGCTGTTGTCGTATGTTCCACATGTTGCGAACCAGGAGAGGACGAAGAGGAACTAAGTTTTGAGAGGGTTGAGGCCCGAGTTGTTCCGTATGGTGTTAGCTGGTTCCCCTGCGACGTATGTTGAGGCTGTGGATAGATCAGTGGATATTGAGGAGAGTCTAATGGAGGTGCAGAATCAGGTTCAGTCGACAGCTGGACGTAGTTTTCAACCTGTACCGGGAGCGATGTATTCTTTTCAATCTCCTCAAGTGCCGCAACAGTCGAATCGTCAGAGGTTCAAGCCTCGAGGGAAACAGTTCAAGAAGCGTTCGAACTCGAGTACTTCCGGTTCAGTGAGTTCTGGTGACAGTGGCTCCGGAGGAGGAGTGACTTGTGGATAGTGTGGAGGTCGTCATATGACTTCGTAGTGTCGTGGAGTTTAGGGCCTTTTCCATAATTGTGGGCAGCCTGGACATGTTTGGGATGATCGAGAGCCGTGCCCAAAGTGTTAGGTGTATGCTAGGTTTTACAATTCTTGGTTGTAATATTGTTGAATTCATTTCAATGTGGGCCTGGTTTATGGCCCGTTCCCACCCCTTTAAAATGTATCCCTATTTGTCATGGCTATTTAAATGTAAATATTAGACTTAGTGTGTGAGGACTAGAAATTATTAAGTACGATTTATTGGCTAATCAGATTTGGATTGAGATTAGCTACTTAAGTTTCTGATTATCGGGTAAAATCTGTGTAGGATTTGGAGTTGTTTTTGTGAGATTTTTCTTCGGGATCTGATTCCAGTAAGAATTCAGATTTGATGCCTATCGCTGGAAGGAGATAAGCTTTTAGGATTCTTGTGCCGGAATTGGAAAGATTCAGATTTGAGTGAAATAGAAACGCGTGTTTTGTTTGGAGAGTCAGATCTGAGATAGTATAGCCAGATGTGGATGATAGCAGAGGCCAGATTTGAGGGACTTCTGTTTTATCGATGAGATCTGGATTTGTAGGCGATTGACTCCTACACTATCTTGGATCTGTGGATTTAAATTAAGGATCAACACTTAGAGTATTTCGAACCTGATATTTCTTATCTTTATCCCCGATAACCCTCGATTGGTACTGTTCATCCGAACCCTATTTCCGTCAATTGCCGTCGTTTTACACCGTCGTTTGGAGTAAGATTGGTAGCGTTGAGCTCGTCTTCTCTAGAGCGTTAGATTGATACCAGTTTGGAGAGTGGAGTCACCGGAATTGTGGAGCGTGAAGTTGTTGCAGTGTTCGTGTTTCTTCGCGATTGTTGAACCGTAGTTCTTCTGTTCTTTAGCAGCTTTGGGTAAGTGATTTCTTTCCATTTTAAGCTTCGTTGAGAGCTGAGTAGTACTCTGTAGAGTTGAGGTAACTGAGTGAGCTACGAGGCTTAGAATTTAAGCTGTTTGAGTTCAGATTTGAGTTGATATTGAGATATCTTAACAGATTGGAGCTGGTAGTCATTTGCATGCATTGCACGATTGAGATATTGCATTGTCTGATATGATAGATGATTTTATTGTGATCTTTGTACTGAGGTTTGACCTCATTTATTTTCCCTGTTTTGGGCTGCCTTGGTCTGTATTGACTATGGAAGGTTCTTCATGTAACCAGGCTGGACAGAGTGGAGGTTCAGCTGGTCTATCCCCTTTTTTATTTCAGTCCCAGTTGTGTTGACATATTATGTTGAGCTAGGGGATGTCCTGTGGCCGGGTATGCCAGGCAGTTTTCTTCGCTGTTGTCGTATGTTCCCCATGTTGCGAACCAGGAGAGGACGAAGAGGAACAAGTTTTTGAGAGGGTTTAGGCCCGAGTTGTCCCGTATGGTGTTAGCTGGTTCCCCTGCGACGTATGCTGAGGCTGTGGATAGAGCAGTGGATATTGAGGAGAGTCTAATGTAGGTGCAGAATCGGGTTCAGTCAACAGCTGACGTAGTTTTCAACCTGTACCGGGAGCGATGTCTTCTTTTAAATCTCCTCAAGTGCCGCAACAGTCGAATCGTCAGAGGTTCAAGCCTTGAGGGAAACAGTTCAAGAAGCGTTCGAACTCGAGTTCTTCCGGTTCAGTGAGTTCTGGTGACAGTGGCTCCGGAGGAGGAGTGACTTGTGGATAGTGTGGAGGTCGTCATATGAATTCGCAGTGTCGTGGAGTTCAGGGCCGTTGCCATAACTGTGGGCAGCCTGGACATTTTTCTCGAGTGTGTCTGTTTGGAGGACAGTCCTTGGGTCAGTCACAGCAAGGTTCTGCTGGTGGTTCTTCTCAAAGACCGCAACCTTTTGCTCAGTCTCAACGATCAGGTTTCCAACCCTGTGAACCGTCTAGGTTTGATGGACCTTCGAGACCTCAGTTTCCGGGACCGCAGCAAGCTCAGGTGAACGCCTTGACGAGAGAGCAGGCGAAGGATAGACCAGAGGGAGTGATTGCAGGTACTTGCTTTATCTTTGACTTTCCTGCACGAGTTTTGTTTGATACTAGAGCATCACACTCTTTTATTTCTGAGCTGTTTGTGTATGAGTGTGGGTTGAGTTATTCCCCCACTGTGTGATGTTGTCTCTGTATCTACCCCTGCTGGCATGAGTTTGTTGTCCCATGAGGTAGTGTTGAATTGTGTTCTTAGGTTTGATGAGAATGCGTTGGTGACTAATCTGATTGTCCTGGAGATTAGAGATTTTGATTGTATCTTGGGAATGGATGTGTTGTCCAGTTATAGAGCGACAGATGATTGTTTTCATGGTGTAGTGAGATTTAGGCCTTAATTTGGAGAGAAATGGGATTTCTATGGTGCTGATTCACGACCTAAGATTCCTTTGGTGTCTGCCATGGAGATGTTTGGTTTGTTGTCGCTAGATAATTCAGGGTTTATGATTTATGCTTTGGATGTTTCCAAGTATCGCGAGTAGAGTTGAGCGATGTTTCGATTGCTCGAGAGTTTCCCGATGTGTTTCCGGATGAAATTTCTGGATTCCCTCCGAGATGAGAGATTGACTTCAGCATAGAGTTGGTGCTAGGAACAGCCCCGATTTCTAGAGCTCCGTATCGATTGGCGCCAGCTGAGTTGAAGGAACTCAAAGAGCAGTTGCGTGATCTTTTAGAGAAGGGCTTCATTAGACCGAATATGTCACCCTGGGGAGCTCCGATTCTTTTCGTGAAAAAGAAGGATGGCTCTATGAGGATGTGTGTGGATTTTTGGCAGTTAAACAAAGCGAAGATTAAGAACAAGTATCTGTTGCCGAGGATTGATGACTTGTTCGAACAGTTGCAGGGATCTGCTGTATACTCTAAGATTGATCTACGGTCTGGTTATCATCAGTTGCGGATTAGAGACGCTGAAGTGGCGAATACGGTTTTTAGGACGAGATGTGGGCATTATGAGTTTTTGGTGATGCCTTTTGGATTGATGAATGCTCATGCTGTCTTCATGGATTTGATTAATCGCGTCTTCAGTGAGTATATTGATCGTTTTGTGATTGTCTTCATAGATGACATCCTGGTGTATTCGAGGAACTTCAGAGAGCATAAAGAGCACTTGAGATTGGTTTTGCAGAAGCTGAGAGACTCACAGCTGTATGCGAAGTTCAGCAAGTGTGAATTCTGGCTGGATAGAGTTGTCTTTTTGGGTCATGTCATTTCAGCGCAAGGGATTTACGTGGATCCGAGTAAGGTCGAAGCAGTTCTTAACTGGGAGCGACCTAGGAATGTTTCTGAGATTCGTAGTTTCTTAGGTTTGGCTGGATATTATAGGCGAGGATTGATGACTTGTTCGAACAGTTGCAGGGATATGCTGTATACTCTAAGATTGATCTACGGTCTGGTTATCATCAGTTGCGGATTAGAGACGCTGAAGTGGCGAATACGGTTTTTAGGACGAGATGTGGGCATTATGAGTTTTTGGTGATGCCTTTTGGATTGACGAATGCTCATGCTGTCTTCATGGATTTGATTAATCGCGTCTTCAGTGAGTATATTGATCGTTTTGTGATTGTCTTCATAGATGAAATCCTGGTGTATTCGAGGAACTTCAGAGAGCATAAAGAGCACTTGAGATTGGTTTTGCAGAAGCTGAGAGACTCACAGCTGTATGCGAAGTTCAGCAAGTGTGAATTCTGGCTGGATAGAGTTGTCTTTTTGGGTCATGTCATTTCAGCGCAAGGGATTTACGTGGATCCGAGTAAGGTCGAAGCAGTTCTTAACTGGGAGCGACCTAGGAATGTTTCTGAGATTCGTAGTTTCTTAGGTTTGGCTGGATATTATAGGCGCTTTGTCGAGAAGTTCTCTTTGATAGCTAGGCCGATTACTCAATTGACCCAAAAGGATAGGACGTTTGTTTGGACTGAAGAATGTGAGTCGAGTTTCCAGTTGCTTAAGGAGAAGTTGACAACTGCTCCTGTGTTAGCTTTGCCTTCGGGTTCTAGAGGTTTTCTAGTTTGCTCTGATGCCTCTCTGAGTGGTTTGGGTTGCGTGCTGATGCAGAACGGGTATGTGATAGCTTATGCGTCTCGACAGTTGAAGCCCCATGAGACGAGATACCCCATTCATGATTTAGAGTTGGCTGTGATAGTGTTTGCCTTGAAGATTTGGTGTCACTATTTGTATGGTGAACAATTTGTGGTGTACACCGACCACAAGAGTTTGAATTATATCTTCACGAAGTCAGATTTGAATATGAGGCAATGTCGCTGGATGGAGTTGCTGAAGGATTTTGAGTGTGAGATTCAGTATCAGCCTGGGCGGATGAATTTAGTGGCCGATGCTTTGAGTAGGAAAGCCCAATCTGCGATGTTGACGTCGATGAGTATATCCATAGTCCATGAGGATTTGGGGACTTGCGGATGGAGTTTTTAGTCAGGTGATCATTGCTTCGTGGTTTCTTCTCTTCAGGTTGAGCCACATATTGTAGCAGACATTAGAACAGCGCAGAGGATTGATCCGTATGTCCATGAGCTGAAGATTAAGGCTCAGAATGGTCAGTCTGAGGATTTTTCTGTTGCTTCTGATGGATGTTTGAGATTTCGAGGTAGATTGGTGGTTCCGAATTTGATTGATTTGAAGGAAGCCATCTTGAATGAAGCTCATTGTAGTCGATACAGTGTGCATCCGAGCGAGAAGAAGATGTATCATGCCCTGAAGTCTCACTTTTGGTTGGAAGGCATGACGAATGATATCTATGGATTTGTAGCTCCATGTTTGAATTGCCAACAGGTCAAGGCTGAGAGGATGTGACCTGGTGGATTGCTACAGAGTTTTAAAGTGCCTCAATGGAATTGGAGCACATTGCCATGGATTTTGGGACGCATTTGCCTCGATTGAATAAGGGATGTGATGCTGTTTGGGTTGTTGTTGATAGACTTTCGACGTCAGCCCATTTCATTCCCTATGATGTGAGGTTTTCGATGAAGAAGATGGCACGACTGTACATTGACCATGTGGTGATATTGCATGGAGTGCCTGTTTCGATAGTGTCTGATAGAGATCCGAGGTTTAATTCCATATTCTGGAAGAGCTTGCAAACAGCGATGGGTTCGAGATTGGTTATGAGTACTGCCTATCACCTACAGACAGATGGTCAATCTGAGAGGACCATTCAGATTTTAGAGGATATGCTGCGAGCAGTTGTTTTGGATTGTCATTGGTGGCTGGCTGGATTCCTTGTCCTTAGTTGAGTTTTCTTATAACAACATCTACCAGGTGACTATTGGGATGGAACCTTTTGAAGCGTTGTAAGGTCGTAAGTGTAGATCACAGATCTGCTGAGAAGAGATTGGCGAGAAGCAGTTGTCTACTCCTGAGTTTGTGCAGCACATGAAGGATCAGATTGAGTTGATTCGGATTAGGATGAAAGCTGCTCAAGATCGACATGCTAGCTATGCTAACAATAGACGCAGACCTTTGGAGTTCGAGGTTGGCGATCGAGTGTTTCCCAAAGTTTCTCATTTCAAGAGTGTGATGAGATTTTGATTGAAGGGTAAGTTGGCTCCCAGATTCGTTGGACCCTTTGAGATTGTTGAGAGGACCAGACAGTTGTCTTATAGATTGAGGCTGCCTGATGAGTTAGCAGCGATTCATGATGTGTTTCATGTGTCAATGTTGAGGAAATATGAGCCAGATCCGTCCCATGTGTTGAGGACTGATGAAGTTGAGCTTGATACCTTGAGCTACGTTGAATATCCACTGCAGATTCTGGATAGGAAGGAGAAGCAGCTGAGGAATAAGGTTATTCCGTTGGTGATGGTCCAATGGAGCAAGCATGGTCGGCATTGAGTATGATGGGCAGTATGGCATAGGTGTTTTTGGAATGGTGTCTAGTATACTGTGCCGTGAGAATGCCATCTTGTTGTGATTGTTGTTCCTCGTTATTTTAGAATATGGTGTTACGAGTTGATTTCGAGGACGAAATCGATTTCTAGTGGGGAGAATGTGAGGACTAGAAATTATTAAGCATGATTTATTGGCTAATCAGATTTGGATTGAGAATAGCTACTTAAGTTTCTGATTATCGGGTAAAATCTGCGTAGGATTTGGAGTTGTTTTGGCAAGATTTTTCTTCGGGATCTGATTCCAGTAAGAATTCATATTTTCTGCCTATCGCTGGAAGGAGATAAGATTTTAGGATTCTTGCACGGGAATCGGAAAGATTCAGATTTGAGTGAAATCTGGATGTTCAGATCTGTCCCTCGCGTGTTTGCGTGAATTGCCGCTAGCAGGGAGTGAACACTGTCGTTTGAGGTGCTAATCAGTTTTTGCATTGCGAGAGGTAATACGATGTCGTATTGCGTTTTCAGACTTAGCGCTAGTGAGAGGAATCTGTTTAGTGGCGTGATCAGATGTCAATGTTGGTCAACGTTACTGTGTAGATCGGTGAGATTTGGTGATTATAGATGTGGTCAAAATCTGGATGAGAATTAGCGGGATCTATTTTGAGAGAGGGACCCCGATGCTACGTCGTTTGGTTTAGTCGCACGACACCGTTTTTATTAGAAACGCGTGTTTTGTTTGGAGAGTCAGATCTGAGATAGTGTAGCCAGATGTGGATGATAGCAGAGGCTAGATTTGAGGGACTTCTGTTTTAGCGATGAGATCTGGATTTGTAGGTGATTGACTCCTACTGTAGCTTGGATCTGGGGATTTAAATTAAGTGTCGATCAACACTTAGAGTATTTCGAACCTGATATTTCTTATCTTTATCCCCGATAAACCTCGATTGGTACTGTTCTTCCGAACCCTATTTCCGTCGATTGTCGTCATTTTACGCCGCCGTTTGTAGTAAGATTGGTAGCGCTGAGCTTGTCTTCTCTAGAGCGTTCGATTTGTACCAATTTGGAGACTGGATTCGTCGGAATTCAGGAGCGCGAAGTTGTTGCAGTGTTCGTGTCTCTTCGCGATTGTTGAACCGTAGTTATTCTGTTTCTTTAGCAGCTTTGGGTAAGTGATTTATTTCCATTTTAAGCTTCATTGAGAGCTGATTAGTGCTCTGTAGATTTGAGGTAGCTGAGTGAGCTACGAGGCTTAGAATTTAAATTGTTTGAGTTCAGATTTGAGTTGATATTGAGATATCTTAACAGATTGGAGCTGGTAGTGGCTTCTGTTGAGTTCATTGTGAAGATGCTAGGGCAGTATACTTGAGTTGGTTGATCGTCCTTCGTTTTTGTAAGATCTGTTGAGGTAGAAGCTGAATTGAGGTACGAATTGAGCTAGATTTTAGCAGCTTTGTTATCAGCTTTGGGATATTTTCCTTCGTGTATTAGCTGCTATGCTTTGTGTTGATTGTGTGCTGTTTCCGTGCTCATGTCTGTTTTGTGCGTGAGATATATGTATGATTTTTAAGCATGAGTCTGCTGTGCATTCAAGCATTCATATTGAGCCTGATTCCTTTGAGAGTTGAATTCCTTTGCACGTTGTGATTGGCAGGCTGAGTCGTCGCGCCTGAAAGGTCCAACGCTGTTTTTTATGTGGTGGCCAGCTGAGTCGTCGTGCCTGAATACCACACTTCCTTGTGATGGTCGGCTGAGTCGTTGTGCTTTTGTCTACCGATAATTCTTGGTAGCCCTTTGCATGCATTGCACGATTGAGATATTGCATTGTCTGATATAGTAGATGCTTTATTGTGCTCTTCGTACTGAGGTTTTACCTCGTTTATGTTCCCTGTTTTGGGCTGCCTTGGTCTGTTTTGGCTTTGGCAGGTTCTTTAGGTAACCAGGCTGGACAGAGTGGAGCTTCAGCTGGTCGATCCCCATTTTGATTTCAGTCCCACTTGTGTTGACATATTATGTTGAGCCAGGGGATGTCCTGTGACTTTAATTATTTGGGGAACTGTAGTTGATTGACTACTTGTTTTATCGAGTTTTGATTTAAACTCTTATTTTGAGTATGAATGTATTTTGAATGATATCCGAAAATTTTTAAGCCCATATTTTTATGATGCTTCCGCATATTTGTGACTAAATGTTGTATTAGCGCACGTGGCCTGGCATAGTGGGAGGATAATTGTGAAGATGGTGGAGATGATGATCAAAGATATTGAAGACCAAAGACTTGTTAAACTGGAAGCTTATGTAATAGGATTGCATTTGCATACTGCATGTTACCAAGGATTGGACCTAGATCCGTTCTTGGCAACCACGGATCGCATAGCTCTCGCTCATCGATCATCCCAATTATATATATGATATATATCTTTTGAATCCGTAAATTTTAAATTTGATTTAAAAATTGACCAAATTTCAAAATTAAATTCTCTCATTTTAAATTTGATTTAAATTTATATCAAGATTAAAAGTTTCATGATTAAATTGAAGGACTTAGTTTATTGAAAATTATGAAGAAATGTGATAAAACGTTATTTAAGGGAGTCATTTATAGACTAGCATAAAAACGGCTTGTACTGGCTAAGTCTCCCTGAAGGAAGTTGCTTTATGAGGTTGGTTTATAAGTGGGCCTTAGCCCCTCCAACCACCTGGAAGCACTCTTAGACAATGTTAGTCCATTACTTCTTAATTGATCATAAAACAAAAATTTATTCGATAAGATCATGAAGCTAAGCGAATTTAAATATTGTTTAAAATTTCCTATGTTCCATCAACAATGGGTGTAAGTCGAAGCTACCCGCATACATAGCCCGACTCATATTATTGGGGGGGGGTTCTGTGTGTCGGAAAGTTGTACACGTCATTGACATTTGATGTGAGTTGGTTGGAACTCCCTTTAACCTTGACCCATATTATTGGGGACATTAAGGGGACCGTCCATCACAACTCAAAATTGATGGGTCATCTTGACACGTGATAGTAATCGGCGTCATATTATTGGGCCCTTACTGGACGTGAGGTAAATACATGGAGGTTGCACCTGTTGCAATTCGGCTCTACCTTTTGAGGGTCATGGTTGGCTGATATTATTCGTGACCATGATTTTTTGATTGGACTCTGTGTACCCACTAAGGAAACTTGCTTTCTCGATTTCATTAGAGGGTGGTGAAATCGTTAAAATAGTGGGAGGGTAATTCATAAAACTAAATGACCATGTTTTATTTCTTAGCGTTTTTCATGAATAGTCAGTAATGCATATTTGTTTTTCTTTCAGTATAAACTGCTTTCATTATGTCTTCGATAAAAAATACACTTGCTGCTATACTGGATAGCAACAAGTTCACTGGCTTAAACTACCAAGATTGGCTTCAAAACTTCAAGATTGTCTTGGATTCTGAGAAAATTCTCTACACACTAGAGAAGAGCCCTCCGAAATAAGCCCCTGCCAATTCCAGTCCTGAGGAGCTGGCGAAGCTGGAAAAATGGTGGGATGATGAGCTTAAGGCACGATGCTATATGATATCATCTATGTCCAACAAAATGCAGCGGCGGTTTGAGAAGACGGAGTATGCTGCTGGCATACACCTTCATCTCAAAGAGTTGTACTTGGACTGAGAGGTTCACTACTGTCAAGGAGCTCATGACGAGCCGCATGCGCGAGGAGACTTCGGTCCACGAGCATGGGGTGCGTATGATTTGGCTCATTGAGAAGCTAGTGGGCCTTGATATCACTCTTCCACATTAGCTGTCTATGGATCTTCTTCTCTTCTCCCTGCCTGCTGCGTTCGACCCCTTTGTGGTCAACTTTAACATGAACAAGGTTGTTGAGAAACGTTTTATTTGTTCCTGAATTAATAAAGAACATCATTTCCATTTCTATGCTTGATAGTTATGGATATTCTTGTCATTTTGGCAATTCGATTTGCAATATTACAAGAATGAATGTTTAATTGGAGTTGGGGAACACGAAAACGATCTATACGCCTTAAAATTGAGAGAAGTTCCAACTCGAGATGCGGAAACACACACAACAACAATAAAAAGGAAAAACGATAGTTTTAACCCGGCACAACTTTGGCACGCTAGGCTAGGTCATGTTTCCTTAAATAGGATGAACAAGTTGATTAGGAGTGACATGTTTAATATGCCTGATATTAACTCCCTACCAACTTGTGAATCTTGTCTCAAGAAAAAATGACAAAATTGCCCTTCACGTGCAAGCCTGAATGTGCTCAAGGCCTATTGGATTTGATCCATACTGATGTGTGTGGCCCACTTAGCATTGGTACTAAGTTCGGTCACACCTACTTCATCACCTTTATCGATGATCACTCTAGGTTTGGGTACTTGTACTTAATGAATCACAAGTCTAAATCATTTGAAAGGTTCAAAGAATTCAAGGCTGAAGTAGAAAATAAATTGGGAAAAAGTATTAAAACACTTCGATCCGATCGATATGGATGGGCAAACCACCCAAGTACTCATACATGAGGATTTGGGGATGTCTTGCTTACGTGAAGTAGACAATGGGAGATAAGCTGGATAATAGATCCATCCTATGCTACTTCATTGGGTATCCAAAGAATTCCATTGGATACTACTTCTACTATCCCAACGAAACAAAAGTATTTGTTTCTAAAAATGCCACCTTTCTGGAAAGGGAATTTCTACTTGCTAGAAAAGGTAAGATAGTAGAACTGGAAGAGGTTCGAGAACCAACTGAAGTACCAAGTGAATCTCCCGCACCGCAAGAGCCAATCCTTGATATGGACACACCTAGGAGACCTGAAAGGATTCCTAGGGCTCTTGTTAGATATGGTTTCCTCCTTAAAGATGATCAAAGTGATCAAACTATTGGATGTGATCCAAGAACCTTCAAGGAGGCAATTTCCGATGCTGATTCTCGTTTGTGGCTTGAAGCAATGCAATCTGAGATTGACTCAATGCATTCGAACCAAGTCTGGACTCTCGTGAATCCTCCCGAAGGAATAGATCCTATTGGGTGCAAATGGATATACAAGAGAAAACTTGGGCCTGATGGTAAGGTACTGACATACAAGGCGCGACTGGTCACGAAAGGTTACACTCAATGACAAGGTGTTGACTATGATGAAACTTTTTCACCAGTCGCAATGTTCAAGTCAATTAGAATCCTACTAGCCATAGCCACATGGTACGATTATGAGATATGGAAAATGGATGTGAAAACTACGTTCCGTAACGGAAACATTAAGGAAGAGATCTATATGACGCAGCCTGAGGGTTTCACATCTGTAGGAAGTGAGCATAAAGTATGCAAACTTCAGAGATCGATATACGGTCTCAAACAAGCATCGAGAAGTTGGAACCTGAGATTTAATGAAACAATTAAAGAATTTGGTATCATCAAGAATCCTGAGGAGCCATGTGTGTATAAGAAGGTGGTTAAAAATGCTGTGACATTCCTTGTACTTTATGTTGATGACATTCTGCTCATTGGGAATGACATAGGAATGCTGCAGTCAACTAAAGTATGGTTGTCTAGTAGATTCTCGATGAAGGACATGGGTGAAGTATCCTATATTTTGGGAATACTGATCTATAGGGATAGATCGAAAAGGATGCTCGAACTCACCCAAGAGACCTACATCGATACCATACTTGCGGTTCTCTATGGAAGAGTCCAAGAGAGGACATCTACCTATGTGCCACGGGGTCACTCTATCTAAGTCTTTGTGTCCGAAGACTGATGAGAAGATGAGAGTATGACAGTAGTATTATGTATGGTATGATCTCAACTAGACCGGATGTCGCATATGATCTGAGTGTCACGAGCTGCTACCAAGCAAATCCCGTCCAAATGCATTGGAAGGCCGTGAAAGATATTCTTAAGTACTTACGAAGGACTAAGAATATGTTCATGGACTATGGGGTTGGTGAACTAAAATTGGAAGGCTACACTGATTCTATCTTCCAATGCGATGTGGACGATTCGATGTCGACCTATGGATTTGTATTCATGCTCAATTGTGGTGCTGTGTCTTGGAATAGTTCCAAGCAAGACACCATCGTGGATTCAACCACTGAGGCTGAGTACATCGCAGCATCAGCTGCAAAGAGGCGGTTCGGATAAGGAATTTTGTCCAAGAGTTGGGCTTAATCCCTGAAGGAGTTGGTCCAGTCCCGATGTACTGTGACAACACAGGTGCCGTTGCGCAAGCAAAGTAACCTAGGTCTCACCAAAGATCCAAACATATACTGAGGAAATACCACATAATCCGGGATATTGTGGCTAGAGGTGACATAGAAGTTGAGAGAGTCGCCTCTGCAGACAACATTGCTGATCCACTTACGAAGCCCTTGCCAGGACCATTATTTGAAAAACATCTCGAAGCAATGGGACTACGTCTGATGAGTAGTTGGATTTAGGGCAAGTGGGAGATTGTTAGAGTAGGTGCCCAACTAGCCAACTTGTGGCGTGTGGGTTCTTGTTGACTCAATGTAAAACGATCTTTATTTATGAAATTTGCATTCTTTTATGGAATTATTTATCTTCATTATTATTATTACAATTGTTGGATAAAGACCTTGAATTCACTATAGTGTATGTTAGATGTGATAGTTGATTTTATGGCTATCATGAAACACATATAATTGTCACTGTGTATTCTAAACATGTTCCTAGTAAATTGGGCATTCCAAAATATGATAAGGGCCGCCCGAGCTTGAGACTAGCATCTGCGATGTGAAGTACCACGTTTCATTGGTAGGGAACATAGTGATGTTGAGTTGGTCCAGTCCCGATGTACTGTGACAACACAGGTGCCGTTGCGCAAGCAAAGTAACCTAGGTCTCACCAAAGATCCAAACATATACTGAGGAAATACCACATAATCCGGGATATTGTGGCTAGAGGTGACATAGAAGTTGAGAGAGTCGCCTCTGCAGACAACATTGCTGATCCACTTACGAAGCCCTTGCCAGGACCATTATTTGAAAAACATCTCGAAGCAATGGGACTACGTCTGATGAGTAGTTGGATTTAGGGCAAGTGGGAGATTGTTAGAGTAGGTGCCCAACTAGCCAACTTGTGGCGTGTGGGTTCTTGTTGACTCAATGTAAAACGATCTTTATTTATGAAATTTGCATTATTTTATGGCATTATTTATCTTCATTATTATTATTACAATTGTTGGATAAAGACCTTGAATTCACTATAGTGTATGTTAGATGTGATAGTTGATTTTATGGCTATCATGAAACACATCTAATTGTCACTGTGTATTCTAAACATGTTCCTAGTAAATTGGGCATTCCAAAATATGATAAGGGCCGCCCGAGCTTGAGACTAGCATCTGCGATGTGAAGTACCAAGTTTCATTGGTAGGGAACATAGTGATGTTCTCAGCATGCAGATGGGTAGTGACCTGGTGATCTATCGAACTACCCTCGTTCGGACATTCCAAGTGGTTACCATTTGTCGAGTGGATTAAGTTCGAGGTCTTGGTTGTACAGATTAGCCCTCATTACTCGAAACGTCATTGAGACTCTACATGATAGGTGCCTCACTTTGACCCGTTTACCGACTCAGTTGGGGTCATCAAGTGGAGGGGTTGGGAGAGGTCCCGATGCATGTAGGAGTCGATGCTTCGTTGTCGAGGATTCCCCGCTCGCCCTCGTGCGTGGATATCCTATGCTATCTGAGGAGATAATAGTGTGATAAATCTCTCACCAGAGTACTATATGTGTTTTGGGTAAATGGATTTACATAGTAACACATGCGATGTCACTATTTGATCTCCAAGATGTATGCATGGTTATTGGATCTCTAGCGACTCTCAATTTACCAATGGTCGTTGATCTGATCGGGATAATTGAGTTTAAAGGCCGTACTGTACACTAACCATGACCGACTGGTTCTTGCAGGCTCTATCAGTGACACCTAGGGTATCATGGAGCGATGTTGCTAGACGCTTTACCATGATCCGATGGGTTAGTTCGAAAATGTGGTTTCGGAGACACAAATGTTGTGAGCCCACGGCTAGCTGTATCCCTGAACCATTGAGGGTCACACAAGTACTGGTTTCTCAATTCCCGTACGGAAATTAAGCTCAATTTGTTGAGTATAGTAGGAGGAATGATGGAAGTGTGACTTCCGATTAGGTGGTCCGAAAAATTGTTTTCACATCATAATGCTCAGTTTTGTAAACTGTGTAGATCGGTCCGATTTGATCGTAGATCAGGATTATGATGAAGCCACAGCGATGGACTTGAAACCAATGTACACCTAGGCCTGGGCCCGACCCAAGCCCATTAACTTGGTTTAAGACCATGAAAATCTCTTAATAGGGGCCTTGGGGTATTCATTTGAAACACACCAGAAAATATTCAGCAAATATTTTCTCTCTTCCTCTCCTCCCTCTCCTCCCTCGCCGTCGCCGCCCGCCCCAGCCGCCCGCCGCCACCGTCGGAATTTATTCCGACCATTTCGGAGAGGAGATTCCGTCCGAGAAACTTTTTTTGGTTTTCTAGTGCAAACCAACGAAGGAATTGAGATTCCGGTCGTGGACCGGATTAGAAGGCCGTAGCTGTTCAAGCGTAGAAGTGCCAATTTCCCCGTGGAATTGGTCGGAGCCAGGCGTCTAGATGACAGCAAGGTATATTCTAAACATTCTATGAATGTTTTTAATTCCTATTTAGGTGTATTGACTGTTCCCTGGCTCCAATTTTTTAATTCTTCCGCTGCACCCCGGGAGCGGGATCCGGATCTGCCGTTGCGCCAACAGAAGCAGTTCTTAACTGGGAGCAACCTAGGAATGTTTATGAGAACCGTAGTTTCTTGGGTTTGGCCGACTATTATAGGCGTTTTATCGAAAAGTTTTCTTCGATAGCAAGGCCGATGACGTAGTTGACTCAGAAATACAGGAAGTTTGTTTGGACAGATGAATGCGAGTCGAGTTTCCAGACACTCAAGGAGAAGTTGACTACTGCTCCTGTGTTGGCTTTACCCTCTGGATCTGGAGGTTTCTTTGTTTGCTCCGATGCTTCTCTGAGTGGTTTAGGGTGTGTTCTGATGCAGAACAGGTACGTGATTGCGTATGCGTCTCGACAGTTGAAGCCCCACGAGACGAGATACCCCGTTCATGATTTGGAATTGGCAGCGATTGTTTTTGCCTTGAAGATCTGGCGTCACAATTTGTATAGTGAGGAGTTTTTGGTGTGATAAGATTCAGATTCAAGGGTAAACTAGCTCCTAGAGTGTGATGAGATTCAGATTCAAGATTTCTAGGGTGTGATGAGATTCAGATTCAAGGGTAAACTAGCTCCTAGATTTGTTGGCCCCTTCATTATTGTTGAAATGATTGGACAGTTGGCTTATAGATTGAAGCTTCCTGATGAGTTAGCAGCGATACATGATGTTTTTCATGTGTCAATGTTGAGGAAGTATGAGCCAGATCCGTCCCATGTGTTCAGAACTGATGAAGTGGAGCTGGATCAGACCTTGAGTTATGTTGAGTATCCAGTGCAGATTCTGGATAGAAAGGAGAAGCAGTTGAAGAATAAGATAATTCCGTTGGTGATGGTCCAATGGAGTAAGCATGGCCGTGAGGAAGCTACCTGGGAGGTGGAATAGAATATGAGACTATGGTGGCCTCATCTGTTTGAGCTTTGAGAGTGAGTATTCCATGTAATTTCTGGCTTTTGCTTCGTGTTCTGATAGTTTTTTTATGCTCTGGTTTTGGTGATTTGTGTAGAGCCTTGTGATTTGCTGGTGATTTGTTGATTCTGCCCTGCGTTTGCCTTTGATTTCGAGGACGAAATCTCTTAAGGTGGGGAGGATGTGAGAATTGAGATTCGGTAATTAGTGATTAACCAACTTTGGTTAAGGATTAGTCACGGTAGGCGTGATTACTGAATTTCAGATGTGAGGATTTTGGTCAAATCTGGTTGGTGATTTTTCAGATTTGACTTATAGCTATTCAGATTCGTGTCGCTGGGCGCTATCGGGTGCATCTGCATCGAAATTGGAGTTGATTTGATAAGTGCTTCTATCGGGATCTGATTCTGGAAAGAATTCAGATTTGAGGTCGTCTCGCATCTTCAGATGTGGCGCTAGCGAGTGGAATCTGTTAGAGGGTGCACGCAGAGGTGAGTCAACAAGGAGAAGCCACTTGTTAGTAAACGGTTTAGTATTACCCTGATTTAGATGGGCTATAGTGGGATCTGTTTCATATGTGAGACAGTGCGATGCCGTTTTGATTAGTTGCACGCGTTTAGCGTTAGAACTCAAATTTGAGTTAGCGCCAGGATCAGATAGCGCTAGGATATGATGCTGGGATCTGAATATGTCGGTGTTGACTTTCACTGTAGACTTTGACTCGAATATTTAAATACAAGTGTTGATTGGCACTTAGCGTATTTTGAAACTGATATTTCTTATCGACTTCCCCAGTGAAACCCTCGATAGTTACTGTTCATTTGAAGCCTTCTTCGTTAGATTGCCATCGATTTCCGCCGTTGTTTGGAGCACGACTGGTGGCGCTGAGCTCGTCTTGCTTAGGCCTTTCGATTGATACCAGCCTGGAGTTGTAGATCGACGCGTAGGAGGAGCACGAAGGATTTACAGTGTTTTAAGATTTTCGCGAAGTTAGACCCGAGAGTTCTTCAGTTATTCTGAGCTTCTGGGTAAGTGATTCCTACCGTTAAGATTAGTTTTAGCTGGTAGAACCTTTGATTAGTGGTCGAACCAGATTTGAGTTCTTGACCGTAGGCAGTGAGCTATAGGAGTTCAGATTTGAGCTAAGTTAGAGATTCCTTTACAGATTTGAGCTCCCAGGCAGTTTTTACTGTGGTTGTCAAGACCAGTGAGGAAGCAGACTTGAGCAGGCTAAGGTTGCCATGCCCTGGTGAGATCAATTGAGGTAAATTCTGAGATTTGAGGTACGAATTGAGCTTCTGTTAACAGCGTTGGGCATAAACGTGTTAGTATTTTGAGGCATGAACGATGTTCCGTGAATTCTGTGAATTACGTGAACAAATTTGGCTCTCTGAATGATTATTCAGTTCTTCTTTACGTGAATAATGCATGCTTAAATCAGATTTGAATTTAGTTGCATTCATGCATACATCTTGAGCCTGAGATTTGATTGATTACCAAATTGAGCCACATTGTGACCGGCCGGCAGATGTGTCACACCTGAAAGGCACAATGCTATCATCGGAGTGGTGACCGACTGATTTGTCGTGTCTGATTACCACGATCTGTGATGGTTAATTGAGTGGACATTGAGTGGACAGACCTGAATATAACGGACCGATGATTTCCACCGGCTGATTGGCTGTGCGTGGTATAGAGGCTCACCCGATTCAGCTGACTCGTTGCTTAGATGACCGATTCCTTTACAGCCACATGAATTCATGACTTAGAATACTACATGTATATGATTTTCTATTTACTTAGTGCTCTTCGTACTGAGGTTTGAAATCGTATTCTTTTCCTGTATTTGGGTTTCTTGAGCCTGTGTTGGCCATTTCAGGTTCTTCAGGTAACCAGGCTGGACAGAGCAGAGACCAGCTGGTCGATCCCCATTTCGTTAGATTCCCAGTTGTATTTGATTATGTAATAAACCAGGGGGTACCCTGAGTTTTTATGTATTTGAGGATCTGTTATTTGAGTTGCTTAGTTGTTGGATTTTGAGTTAAATCCAATTTTGAGTATGAATAATTTGGACGAATCCCTCTCTTTATGCTTCCGCGATTATGTGCTTAATTGTATTACTAATCTTTGTTGATTAGCACGTGGCCTGAAAAAAATAACTTGGACCGAATTGAATATATTTTAAAACATCTTAAAATATGCTTAAAACATCAAATAAATTTATCCATGAACTTTAGCAGCCCCTAAGACTCGAAATCTCAATTTTCACAAAAATGACCCGACAAGGCTTATTTCGATCGTCAAAACGGTAAAAATCATTAAAAATCCATTTATTAACCAAATCACCCCCTGTTTTGACCCACATCATCCTAACACAATATACCAGTCACTGGAATAAACTAAACCAAAAAATATTCAAAGGGTGACCAATCCGACTCTAATAATTACACTACTCGCGCACAGACTGCAACCAGGACACGTGCTAGCCATAAAATTCATAAGTAATTCTTACCTTGACCAAATCGCCCCTAGTTTGGACCTACATGACCCTAACTCAATGAGATATCTAATGAAATCAACTTTGATGACATGGACCACATAAAGAGACTTAATGGACCCAAAAACTCTACTATCGCGCACAGGCGACAAGCCAGGACATGTGCTGATCATAAAATTCGTAACTAATTCATTCCTTGACCAAATTGCTTTCCGTTTACGTGATCCTAACTTGATGTAATACTACCTGGATCACCCTTGGACCAAGATATATCCCCATAAACCGCCCATGACCGAAGCATTACAAAAAACGAATGAAACACGTGTTGAAAATCATGATTCATGCATGGATCTCAAACATTATGCATAGATCTAATCAAATCACATACAAATCATGCCTTGATCATTGAAAAAAGTTTAATATGGCTTAAATGGTGAGAAAAGGAATCTATATTACATGTGTAGCTTGGAGAGAATGGAGATCTGCGAGTTACCGACTTAGAAGACGGGAGATCGGGACCGGACCGCCTTTGAATCACCAGGATCTTGCAAATTTTCGATGGGGAGTGTTCTTGAGAGGGGTAGGGAATGGATATCTTGAGAGTGGAGTCTAGGGTTGAACAAATTTTTGAGTTATGAAATAATGATGGTGACCAAATTAACCCCTAATATTTAATTAAGAAAAGAAAAAGGGATTTTTACATAGCTTACCCCTCACTTAAGTCTCCGCCTTTGAATCACCAGGATCTTGCAAATTTTCGATGGGGAGTGTTCTTGAGAGGGGTAGGGAATGGATATCTTGAGAGTGGAGTCTAGGGTTGAACAAATTTTTGAGTTATGAAATAATGATGGTGACCAAATTAACCCCTAATATTTAATTAAGAAAAGAAAAAGGGATTTTTACATGCTTACCCCTCACTTAAGTCTCCAAGTTAGTTAAAACTCTAAACAAAGCTTTTTAAAACTTCTAATATTCGAAATAAAGGCCCTCTCAAATTTTAAAATACCTTAAAATCCAATACGACAGCCCGTATAGGCGGAAAACGGGTTCCCCTCCAAAATAATCATAAAAACCCGAATTTTCAGAAATTGTTGATTAAAAATAATGAATTTATTATTAAAAATTTTATAACTTAAAAATCTTAAATTATTTTCATCTCGATCGTCCCTAGTTTCGTCCACGCGTCCGTAACTCAACAGGCTGAAAACATGACATACATACCATGAAATAAAGAAAATCATAATTAAATCACATAAAATGGCATTTAATCATCTAAAATTATTTTTCCCTAGTCATGCACTTATTTCTACGTAGTCAGGATTTTCTACTCGTTACAACTCTCCCCCCTTATAGGAATTTCATCCCCGAAATGAAGTACGTACCAAACAACTCCGGGTAGCACGTCCGCATATCGGTCTCAGTCTCCCAGGTAGCTTCATCCTCCGAGTGATGCTGCCACCGAAATTTGACCATCGGAATGCTCTGCGCTCTCAGCCTATGCACCTCCGAACTAGAATATGCACTAGTCGCTCCTCAAATGATAGGTCTGACTCTAACGGGAGCGGCTCAAAATCCAAAACGTGTGACGGATTCGAAACATACTTCCGCATCATCGAGATGTGGAACACATTATGGACTGCTGTAAAGCTGGGTGGTAACGCCACACGGTACTCCAGGGTACCAACCCTCTCCAAAATCTCGAATGGCTCAATAAACCTCAGGCTGAGCTTGCCCCTCCGGCCAAAGCACATCACGACCTTCATGGGCGATATCCTCACAAACACATGATCCCCAACAGCTAGCTCCAGATCTCGTTGACTCTGATCGGCATAACTCTTTTGACGACTCTGGGCTGTCCTCATCCGGTCCGGAATCCTCGTCACAATATCTGCTTTCTGCTGCACTTACTCCGGCCCAGTCAGCACTCTCTCTCCAACCTCATCCCAGTGCACGGGAGATCTGCATCTCCTCCCATACAGTGCCCCATACGGATCTATCCCAATCGATGCCTGAAAGTTGTTGTTGTACGTGAACTCTACCAGCAGCAATCTCGAGTCCCACGTACCCCGGAAGTCTATCACACAAGCTCTCATCAAATCCTCCAGAATCTGGATGACCCTCTCTTACTGTCCGTCTGTCTGTGGATGAAAATCCGTACTGAACGACAATCTAGTCCGCAAGGCGGCATGTAGACTCCTCTAGAACGCAGACATAAATCTGGCGTCTCTGTCAGACACAATAGAGACTAGTATTCCATGCATTCTGACAACCTCTCTGATGTAAAGTTATATGTACTATGTCAGGGTGAGAGTAGTCTTCACCGGTAAGAAATGCGCTGACTTGGTTAATCTGTCCACAATCACCCATATCGTCGTGTAACCTTTGGGACTCATGGGAAATCCAACCACGAAATCCATCGTAATATGCTCCCAATTCCACTTGGGAAAAGGGAGTGGCTTCAACAACCCTGCCGATTGCTGATGCTCTGCCTTGACCTGCTGACAAGTCAGCACTCAGACACGAATCTACAAATATCCTTCTTCATTCCCTGCCACCAGTACAACGGCTGCAAACCTCTGTACATCTTCGTAGTCCCTGGGTGGATGGAGTACGTCGATGCATGAGCCTCAGATAAGATCTCGTCTCTCAATTGTCTAGTACTCGGCACCCACATACGACCTCTAGAACAAACAATCCCATCCTTAACTGTGTACAGGCCTCGACCTCTGGTCTCATCTCGCTGTCTCAACTGCTGTACTGCTCATCATAGGCCTGCCCGTCTCTAATCCGCTCGCGAAGAGTCGGTTCAATAGTGAGCACTGCTAAACTTGGCGCACAGCCCCCTGAATAGAACACCAGACCAAATCTCCGAATCTCAGCCTGTAGTGGCCTCACAACTGACAAACATGCCACTACTACAGTCTTCCGGCTCAAAGCGTCTGACACTACATTAGCTTTACCCGGATGGTAGCTAATGTCATAGTCATAGTCCTTCACCAACTCTTCCTTAACTGTGTACAGGCCTCGACCTCTGGTCTCATCTCGCTGTCTCAACTGCTGTACTGCTCATCATAGGCCTGCCCGTCTCTAATCCGCTCGCGAAGAGTCGGTTCAATAGTGAGCACTGCTAAACTTGGCGCACAGCCCCCTGAATAGAACACCAGACCAAATCTCCGAATCTCAGCCTGTAGTGGCCTCACAACTGACAAACATGCCACTACTGCAGTCTTCCGGCTCAAAGCGTCTGACACTACATTAGCTTTACCCGGATGGTAGCTAATGTCATAGTCATAGTCCTTCACCAACTCTAACCATTTGTGCTGCCTCATGTTCAACTCCTTCTGAGTGAAGAAGTACTTGAGGCTCTTGTGGTCGGTGAATATCTGACACTTCTCTCCGTTCAAGTAGTGCCTCCAAATCTTCAGATCGAACACTACTGTTGTAAGCTCCAAATCATGCATCGGATAGTTTTGCTCATAACGCTTCAGTTGCCTCGACGCATAAGCAATAACCTTATCACCCTGCATCAGAAATGCACCCAATCCTCTCAAAGAAGCATCTGTATAAACCACAAACTCCTCGTGGTCCACTGGCATAGCTAACACTGGTGCTGAAGTAAGGGCCTCTTTCAGATGATCAAAGCTACTCTGACACTGCGGACTCCACACATACTTCTCATTCTTCTTGGTCAGGACTTTCAAGGGCACTGAAATCGAATAGAAGCCCTTGATAAATTTGCGGTAGTAACCTGCCAAACCCAAGAATTTGAAAATTTCTGCTGCATTCCTTGGAATCACCCAGTTCTGCACTGCCTCCACCTTCGATGGGTCAACAGAAACCCCATCTCTCGACACAATATGCTCTAAGAATGCTACCTGCTCAAGCCAAAACTCGCACTTGCTGAACTTTGCATACAATCTGTGCTCCCTCAGAGTCTACAAAGCTGTCTGCAAGTGCTATCTATGCTCCTCCAAGCTCCTCGAATAGACCAGAATGTCGTAGATGAATACTATATGAACTGGTCTTAATACTGTCTGAATACCCTGTTCATCAAATCCATGAAAATCGTTGGGGCATTCGTCAGTCCGAACGGCAACAACAAGAACTCGTAGTGGTCGTAGCGTGTCCGAAAAGCAGTCTTGGACATGTCCTCCTCTCTAACTCTCAGCTGATGATAGCCAGATCTCAAATCAATCTTCGAGAACACCTAAGCTTCCTGCAACTGATCAAATAAATCCTCAATCCTCGGGGTTGGGTACTTATTCTTCACTGTGACTCTGTTCAGCTCCAGGTAGTCGATACACAACCTCATGCTTCCATCCTTCTTCTTCACAAACAACACTGGCGTGCCCCATGGAGAAAAGCTAGGGCGTATGAACCCCTTATCGAGCAAATCCTGGATCTGCTCCTTAAGCTCCTTCATCTCGGTAGGAGCTAATAGATACGGTACCTTAGATATGGGAACTGTACCTGGCATCAGCTTGATAGAAAACTCCACCTCTCGCTCCGGTGGAACTCCCACTACATCGCCAGGGAAAAAATCTGCATAGTCCCTGACCACCTCCACCTCAGACAGTGAAGGGCCTGTTATATCTCCTGAAGCGGTAACACTAGCCAAGAATGCCTGACATCCGAGCTCAATTAGCTTCCTGGCCTGGAGAAATAATATAAATCTGGGCTTCCGCGGCCTCCTCGCTGCCTCAAATAAGAAGGCCTCCTGCCCTGGCAGCCTGATAGTCACTGTACTTCGCTGAAAGTCTATCACTGCTCCAAACTCTGTCAGCCAATCCATACCTAGGATGAGGTCGAATCATGACATCGGCAAAACGACCAAACTAGCTCTGACCGCATGATCCTGGAACATCATCATCAACCCCTGCAGACGCTGGTTGTCATCAACTCCTCTCCTGAAGGAATCGTCACGACGAGAGCTACACCCATGCTCTCCGAAACAATACCCATCCTCTATGTGAACGTAATCGAAATAAACGAGTGGGTCGTCCTTGAGTCTAGCAAAGCGAATGTAGTGATACCAAGCACACTAATCTCTCCTGAACAGAAACGTCACACAGGTACGCGTTTACGGTCATACAAATCCCAAAAAGCAGTTTAGATACCTAAGACATTTCTAAGTTCGCTAGTCCTATCTGTCTAAGTTCTCAAGGCAAGTTCTAGAATATCTATAGTTATACTTATATTCAACCAAACAGCCTAAGGCATAAACCTCCTAGCTATGCTTTACTCAGCAACTAGCGGATCTATAGTTCCTGAAAACTCCTTAGGTCTATGCTTATAGAACCTCTCTGCGACGTCCTCCTCATGCGACTTCCCAGGTCGCTCTGATTGACGCTCCAAAAGCCTGGTTATCCCGGCTAGCATATCCACACTAGCCCTCTCGTAGGGTGTCAGCTAAGAGGTGGGGGAGGAGGAGGAGGCGTAGCATCATCCTGCTGGGTCCTAACACGTCTGGGAGGCATACCGATACGCCAAAACATTATCACATAAATCTAAGTGCATGGCTAAGAATCTAACTCTTAAAATTTATATGGCCAGAACTCATGCAGGAATAAAACATGCAACAAACATCGATCATAAAACAGTAAAACTCGCAGACTGGTAGTACGATTTCCGAGCTCCACGTAGCAGGCTAGTACCCCACCAGAACCACCGTTCTGATACCAACTGAAACGAACCAAACTCTAAATTTTTTTTAAAAAAAGAATTTTCGGAATACTAAACTGAAATATGGCTCGTTCCCTTCAAAACATTTTCTAAACCGTCACTCTAGAACATAAATCAAATAAACATCTTAAATCGTAAATTCAACCGTACTGTTTGAAAATTATACTGCGAAAAGTGTTGAAATGAACAAGTTAAGACCAACATACTAAAAGTATATCATAACAAAAGATAACATCAATGCGGTCATGGGTTACTGCGGCAGCAGGCGCTCAGAGGTCCTCACCGCTAGTCGAGATATACTCAATAGGGTCATCACCTGCACCATTTAAGCCTAGTGAGCCTAGAGGCTCAGCATGCTCTATCTTGTAACATAACGAAGCACCTACTAATAAAGTCGCATGCAGGCACATACTCGTAGTAAATTAACATGAATGCATGAATGATCTTGAAACCTTGTTCGTACATTTCATATTAAATAATATATAACATACATAAGGCATGACATAGCATAACATGAAAAACGTATGAGTCGTATCATGAAGTGTGGACCATATTCAATTGATCAATTTTAAACCAACGTATGCGGCGGTGCGGTTCACCCGACCTTACCTCGGGATCCCTATAAAGTCACACCTCTATGCTTCCACTTCACCATGCCGTGAACACATGGATCCATAAGCTCGTAATACATGAAGAAGTTCAATGGACCCGGTATCCCGCATCTCCTCATCATAAACTTGCCACAAATAATTCAATTCCTTGGGTTTTGTCTTTGAAAAGAACATGCCTTTATCGTTCCATAAAATATTCATGATGCGTGCATTTCGTAAATTCATGCAGTTTAAAAGCTTAGCTCGTCAATTTATATTTAATCATTTCATTTAAAACATTTAAGTACATAGAATACTACATATATGAGTGAATATACATTCACAGGCTTCTACATTTTATACTTCGGTCAAGGACTGGTTCAAGAGCCTGGCTCACTACTTCTAGACTTACATCAACATTGCCTTAGTCCAAGACTTAAGAGTTCCTCACTAAAATTCCTAACACCATCCAATTTTATGGTCCCAAAAATAGGATCAATAAGTAAATAGGAGTTCAGAAGGGGGGGGGGGTGGGGTTGAATGAACTCCTTTGATTTTTGAAATCTTTTAAAATGTTTTGCAGCACGGCTTAACTTAAGTCCGAGTTACCAGACTTAAGGTATCTCAGTTTTATGCAAGTTTCTCGGTTAACTTGAAAAGTGCGGAATAAAACCAATTGACTTGTGAACAGTAGATAAACACAGTATATAAGTGCAGTATGTAAAAGATGAGGGTTCAGAGTTTGTTTCTGGAAGTGGATATAAATTGCAGCACGGCTTAACGTTAAGTCCGAGTTACCAGACTTAAGGTATCTCAGTTTTATGCAAGTTTCTCGGTTAACTTGAAAAGTGCGGAATAAACCAATTGACTTGTGAACAGTAGATAAACACAGTATATAAGTGCAGTATGTAAAAGATGAGGGTTCAGAGTTTGTTTCTGGAAGTGGATATAAATATCCTATGTCTCCCCTTCTTCCTCCTAGGAAGGTATCACTAGAAAACTTGCTGATTACAGGCCTTCTGCAACCAACCGATCACACAAGCAGCACTTGTATGAACTCCTAGACACTCCACAATCTAACACACAGACGTAGCAGCTGATTGTTTACAACACTTGTATATTTTTCGAACTGCTTTGCACAGCAAGTTTGTTACAGACTCAATTGATTTAACAATGAATACAAAGCTATGAGTACTGTAAAATCTCTGGTTTCTTAAACAAAGAAACTCGATTCAAAGAATGAACCAGATATTGAAACTCGAAGGTATAACAATGAATATCAACTAATGAAGATTCTTTGAGTAGTTGAGCTTTTTGAGTGCTTTCAACGAAGTGTAAGCTCTAGAGAGATTTTGACAGCTTGACCGCAATATGATAATAGCGAAGGATCATTTCTTCAATCCAGCTTCTGGTATTTATAGGCTTTGATTGCAACGGTCATAAATGCTTCAAAGGGAAATAAATCCCGTTTGAATCACTGTCAAATTTGTACGCCGTACTCACTGCTCCACTACAAGGTAAAATTGCTCATTGACAGAGCCAATTTGTCTTCTTTCCATTTCTGTGCAAGCATTGAAAAACGGCCTCTGTACATCGTACTATTTACACAAAATAGTAGCTACCTTGTCTCCTTAATTGCAGGCAATTGTACGATTATACATATCTTTTCCATTTTGAGTATTCGATCGTATTTGAATCAATTTAAACTTGCGCCTGAAATTACTTTGATAACCAGATCCAATTTTCTTCGTCGTGGTTTCAAATGTTGCGACTGGAAAATACTTCCAAGTATGCATCGACTGGATTTCCATGTGCGATTTTCCAGCGCCTGATTCTTTATATCACCCAACGACTGGTTTCTAGCGCGAAGTCAAAACACTGTCGTATCAACTTATTCAAGCGACATCGTTTTGTCATCGTTCTCCTCAAATACCAACGACTGGTTCTTTTATAAAGGCTATCGACTGGTTAGTTAAAACGCTGACGTTTTAACTTATCCATACGACATCGTTTTGTAAACACCCTCGACTGGTTAAGTAACTCACTATAGCTCTCGTCTGGTTTCAATACGGTGTCGCTTCAACTTACTTAAACGTTGTCATTTCACACACGCTACCATTTGACTTCTTGCGTCTGATTTATGAAGACATTGTAGCTTCCGTCTGGTTTACCAATACTATCATGCGACTGATTCCAAAAGTACTGTACACTGCGTCTGGATTACCAAAACATTATCTCTCGTCTGTTTATGTAACACGTCGACTAACACAAGATACTGTAGCTCTCGACTGGATACTTAATGTCTGAATAAACAAATCACTGTAGCTTGCAACTGATTCGATACCAAAGATAAATTCACTGTAGCTCTCGACTGTATAACCCATCGATTGATTGATCACACCTCTGTAGCTAACAACTGGTTTCACCTCACAACTGATCCACTGTAGCTACGTCTGGATAAGCCTATCGACTGGATTCTTGCTAACTATTGACAACATCTGATTATCCAGATTTAACTTGTCATATTTTGTTATCACCAAAACTACAAATTTTATCCTAACAATTTCCCCCTTTTTGGTGATGACAAAATTTAGCAGCCGATAAAAATAAATTTGCAAGGTGAATTGCACAACGACTGCTGAAGACAAATTTTCATTAACTGAGAAAATGGTACAAAAGATTTGTACAAGAAACTAATATCCTCTTCTCCTTAGTCTTCTTAGTCTCTTTTCCCTTTCCCTTTCTCTTTCCCGTCTATCTGCCTGTCTATCTGCCTCTCGAACCATTTCCGCAGCCTCTTCCACACTGGGAACACGTCCATGGCCTGAACTGCTTTCACCTTGGTTTGAAGGAGTAGGTAAAGGGCGGCGTTCCACACGAACAGGCGGCGGGCGGCGGCTGCTACTCCCTATTTCCCCCTTTTTGGCATTACCGCCACGTATGTGGCCGACGAGTTTGCCAATTTGGATGGAAAGGCTAAGTATATTTGCTGTGATTTTTTCTTGAAATTCCAGAAGTTGGTGGGAGATAGCCTCCTTGGTTGCCTCAGCATTTCTGCGAAGAACCTCCAAATTTGTGGCCATAGCATCCACTTTAGCATTTAGCTCTTTTACCTCCCTTTGCATGTCAATTTGATCAATAGTAGCGGCGGCAATCTGGAAATCTGCCTCTGAGATGATTTAATTTCCAACGATAGAAGATTTATTTGATCATTAGAATCTTTGCACAATGTCCCAAACCATCTGTCTTGCGCGTCAAGGCGTGTTGTGAACTTCTTCTCAATGTCATGGAGGTGCAGAAGAATGACGTCTTTAAGTGCAGCACCATTACCTTGATTGCTAATTTGATCAAGTGACGTTCGCAGCTGGTGTATTGCTTCTGTGATATTGGGAGAGACAGTAGAAAAGCCTGGTTGAGAGATGGTAGGAGCAGGAGCAGCAGTGTCTGTATCATCAAAATTCATTTGAGAATCAGAAGAGGAGCTGGTAGAATCTTGACTCAGAAGAGGACGAGGAGGTGATTCTGGACTTTCAACAAAATACAGATTCTCCTGATCAAAAGAATCATCCTTTTGCAAAATTGGAGAGGGAGACCGATAGACGGTAGACCGATAGACGGTAGACCCATCAAAAGAGGCTGATTCAAACTCTTGTATACTCTGTATATCCACTGAATCCAACTGTACAAAAGAATTAACAAAACTGTTACTGTCCATACCCTGGCGAAAAATTCTTCGAAAACCTGCTGGAATCCTTTCAACACTTAAAATTAGATACCACAATATCTCTGAAAATATCTTCGCGCACGGGTCTCAAGCAACCAAACATACCGTAGTGGATAACCTCTGTACAAACACGAGCCCAACCCCACGTCTTGATTAAAGATGGGGCAACTCCCCAATATTGGAACGGTTCAATCAGACATCCATGTGAAACAAAATCGTCTTTAACCACACTTGCTGGCACTTGTCTCTTATTTACAAACAATGAGAGTTTGCAGCTACTCCTCAAAAACTCAGGACCTTGAATAGGTGTCCACATTCCATCGATTTGCACCATTGGTCGCACCCAGCATTTTGATTTTGCCTGAGAGAAGAACTGGGCAAGTACATCACCACTACCTATAGATGTATCAAGATACGTCGAAGTGCACGGTTGCTCTATAGGTAGGCCATTTTCTTTCTGCTGTGTGACAAGAACTTTGAGAGATTTCGAGTGGGCAACAGACAAAAGATCAATTATTTGAGATGCTGTTGCTGTCCACGGCTGCCCAGGAACAAGATATTTCTGATGTGATTCCAAAAATTTCCTAAGCAGCATCTCCCGATATTTTGCCAAAATGTATAACCTTCTCTTGACCGCAGTTTCGAGAGAATCAGTACCAGCCCATTCCAACATCAACTTTTATTTTTCTTTCAGAGTCTTCAAACTGTCAGAATCAGGTAACTTATTTAAAGAAAAAGAATGAAAGAATTCCACAACATCTACCATCACCTGGTCTCGGAGTCTGACTAAAAACTCTACATCTCCAGAAATCAATTCGACAGATTCGCGAGCAGGATTTCCTTTGATTGGTTCATCTTCGACTAGGGGTTCCTTCCCTTTGTCATGTATGGAGATCCTGGGAAGGCTGGCGTAGTACAAATCTCGTTCTTGTACTTCTTGGATATTGATGGACTCGCGAAGCCTGATTTTTGTGATCTCCGCTGCAGTTATGGAAGGCAGCATCGTGTCCTCAGAAATTTGAATCAAGAGATCATCTAGTGACATGAGCTCCTCAGGATGATGCTTGCTGCTGCTAGCTTCCTCACCAGTCTTAGCAGTATCAAAATCGATTTCCTCCTCGGAATCTTGCTTCTTTTGCTCCGTAGTCGCAAATTCCTCATCGAAGGCCCTATCAAACCAAGTTTCAATCTTATCGCCTTGTGTTGCAGCAGCTTTGTCCAGTTGAATCAAGATTTGTTCAATTATATCATCTGGATCAGCAGCTAGTTGCTCCTCACCAACTGGTACATCAGTACTTGTTTCCTGTACACCAGTCGCACTCTCCTAGACTCGCTCATCAACTACAAGGTCATCCTCCTGCTCCATAACCAACCACCTATTTCGTGATTTTCTTTTTGACACAGGAGGTAGCTCAGGTGGGACATCAGCTGTTGGTTCAATGGTTTGTAGCGGTACTGCCTCTAGTTGCATCGCAGCTGGTTTACCCTTTGTGGTGCGCTTCTTCTTGGCAATAGGAGCCACTTCAGTTTCACTGGCTGCTGGTCGCTTCTTTGACACAGGTTTCTTTACGGTTTTCTTCACCGGGGTAGAACATGCGGCTTTCTCCATACCAATCTATTCATTTATATGAACAAATCAGTGTACTGTTCTTTCAGTCATTACTCTGTGAATGGGAAATGGGTTGGATTCACCAAGCTCCAAAATGGGCACCTTGCTCAACACTACACAGATCTGAATTTCTTAACCTTTAGCCTGCCACGACCCCGGGCATGACCATTGCCTTCAAGACACCAAATAACAGTGTACCCCAATTGATTTTCACATCAAACGTGATGGCTGTCATTAACATGAATCGCTCGCGGGTCACAGCATCGAACGACCCTGCTTTGACAAAGAGCGTCTTTTCAAGAATATCATGCAGAAGACGATATTCGATTTTCATTTCCCTTTTGAAACAGGAAATACTTACTTGTTCTTCGGATTCAGAAAACAAACTCCTCGCATCAAACACCAAGTCCTTAGGAACGTCTGACACATCGGTTAAACCCTCAATCGGAAGACCGAACGCCGTCGCAAACATTCGCTCAGAGATCTCAACATTTATGCCCCTAATGGTGCTGACCACCACTCTGTCTTCTCGAACGGACCCATTTTCGAAAAACTCTATCATTGCAGCCTCATAGTACACAGCTGGGCAACCCAAAAAATATTTTAACCCCGTTGTGATGAGCAGCTCAAACATCTGTGTTATAGTGGCGTCGTCCATCCCAAGTACGGAGTCGAAATCAACATGGTGGCTATTGCTGATCAATGAAGAGGCCATTTCTGATGAATATGAGATGAGAGATTTTCCAGAAAAGATGACTTGCGAAAGATTGCGCAGAGAGAATACGAGAGTACTAGAGAACAAATTTGCAAGGTAAGAGAAGATGAACAGTGTACCGTCATATATATATATAGAATACAAAAAGGTAAAAGATTGGGAACGGTGTAGATGTGACTGTTGAAATGATGACAAAACACGTGTCAATCATCAAATGGCACGTACTATTTTTGCGCAGAGAGAATACGAGAGTACTAGAGAACAAATTTGCAAGGTAAGAGAAGATGAACAGTGTACCGTCATATATATATATAGAATAACAAAAAGGTAAAAGATTGGGAACGGTGTAGATGTGACTGTTGAAATGATGACAAAAACACGTGTCAATCATCAAATGGCACGTACTATTTTTGGAAATGATTTGCAAATATTTTACCCGTATTTGAAAAAGAAAATATTTAAGAACACGCGCGCCAAAATTTAATAAGTCACAATTGCTGCGTCTGGTTTATTAACCTTGCAGCTGGAATTTTAATATATCGCCAGGTAGGAAAAATCTGGTCACAAATAAGTATCAACTTTATATATGCAACGTCTGGGTGTCCAGACGCAACATATTCAGTCGACGTCACACTTAACAATCCAGATCTTGGTTCCCTCTGCGACTGGTACATACCTGCGACTGGCATACTCTGCGACTGGTATACTGCGACTGGTATACTCTACGACTGATACCTTGCGACTGGTTCCTTGTGACTGGTACCTTGCGACTGGTACCTTGCGACTGGTATCTTGCGACTGGTACCTTGCGACTGGTATTCTCCAACGTAAGTTGCTTCCCTCGACTGGTAGTCTATTGTTCCCCCTGAACTAAAGACTTGCAGCTGAGGTAGACAACGGCTTTCAATCTACAAATTTGTTAGCGCATAGACATATCATGGAAATTCAAGGAGACCTAATATGTTTCTAAAATAAGAAAACTTAGCGTCTGGCAGAGGTTTTGTGAAGATGTCAGCAACTTGTTGCTCCGTCGACACGTATTCCAACAGGACGTCCTTCTTTAGCACGTGGTCCCTTATAAAGTGATGCCTGATATCGATGTGCTTGGTCCGTGAATGCAGCACAGGGTTCTGAGTGATTGCTATTGCACTGGTGTTGTCACAGAAATATGAGCTTCGGAAGAATCAATGCCTTAATCCTTCAATTGATGTTGAATCCAGAGAATTTGAGCGCAACAACTGCCAGCAGCAAGATACTCTGCTTTGGCTGTTGATGTGGCAATTGATGTCTGCTTCTTACTAAACCAGGAGATCAATCAATCCCCTAAGAATTGACACGTTCCACTGGTGCTTTTGCGATCAATCCTGCACCCTACGTAGTCTGCATCACTGTAACCGATTAGATGAAAGCCGGAGTCTTTGGGATACCAAAGACCCACGTTAGGTGTACCCTTCAAATATTTCAATATTCACTTTAAAGCAATGTAATGCGATTGATTTGGCTCTGCTTGGAATCTAGCACACATACAGACAGCAAACATGATGTCTGGTCTGCTAGCAGTCAAATATAGCAAAGAGCCTATAATACCGCGATACAAAGATACCTCGATGGCAGTTCCAGCTTCATCTTTGTCGAGTTTGATTGTGGAGCTCATGGGAGTAGCTGCTACTGAACTATTTTCCATTCCAAACTTCTTTAGCAGTTATTTTGTGTATTTCGCCATGTTAATGAAGATTCCATTTTGCAGCTGGCGAACTTGTAAGCCCAAGAAAAATGTCGGCTCCTCCATCATACTCATCTCAAACTTATCCTGCATCAACGTAGAAAATTTCTTGCACAGCTTGGGGTTAGATGACCCAAAAATAATATCGTCAACGTAAATCTTAACAAGTAAGACATGGTCATCCTTAACAAATTTAAACAACGTATTATCATGAATATTGTTGTGCGTTGTGACCACTGCTGGTTGTTCCCCCTCAGCTGATTGTCTTTGTGGCACGTCATCGTCTGATTCCTCAAGGGATGTTGATTCCAGACGTGAACACAAGTCATGAAGGCTCGCAGCTGAATTTGACTTGAAACTAGTTTCATCGAAAACCACATGAGCGGATTCCTCAACAGTTAAGCTTCTGCTGTTGAATACTCTATACGCCTTGCTCACTGCTGAGTAACCTAAAATATTCCTGCATCAGATTTAGGTTCAAAGGCAGTTAGATGCTTCTTGCCATTGTTATGAATGAAACACTTGCATCCAAACACCCTGAAATATGAAATATCAGGTTTCTTGCCATTCCAGATCTCATATGAGGTTTTATCGTGCATCCTATTAATCATTGATCTGTTCTGAGTGTAACATGCTGTGTTAACTGCTTCTGCCCAAAATTTTTGAGAAATACCCGAATAAGCAATCATAGATCTAGCAGCTTCTTTTAAAGTGAGGTTTCTCCTCTCAACTAAACCATTTTGCTGAGGAGTTCTAGCTACAGAAAGCTCATTCTTTATTCCAATATCATCCAGATAAGAAGATAATTTTTGTTTTAAAAACTCTGTTCCTCGATCACTCCTTATCCGGTTGACTGTACAAGATTTGTCATTTTGAAAACGTTTTAAAAGCCTAATCAACTAGTCAGCGGTTTCAGATTTTGCTTTTAAAAACACCACCCAAGTATATTTAGTAAAATCATCAACAATGACTAGGGTGTAGTTCATTCCCCCTAAGCTGGTTATAGAAACAGGACCAAAAAGATCTAAATGCAAAAGCTCTAAGCTTCGGGAAGAACGTTTACCGCCTTTTGTTTTGAAAGTGGATCGAATTTGTTTTCCCAGTTGACATGCTGCACAAATCTTGTCCTTAGAAAAACTGATTTATGGCAGACCAGAAACCATATCATGTTCACTCAACTTGGCGAGTGTTCTGAAGTTTAAGTGATTCATTCTTTGGTGCCACAACCAGCTCTTGGAAGAACCAGCTGCAAGGCACAATTGTTCAGGTTCCTGCTGATCTGACCAGTCGATGATGTAGGTATTCCCCGAACATTTTCCTACCAACACAGTCAGACCACTTGGACTCTGAACCGTGCATGTGTGTTGTTGAAACTTGACTATGTAACCTTTGTCACATAGTTGAATAATACTAATCAAATTATATTTAAGATTATCAACAACAAGGACATCAGAAATAGAGATGTTACCGTGGATAAGATTACCCTTACCCACAGTGTTACCGTATGCATTGTCACCAAACACAATTTTAGCTCCTTTGTGTGGTGTGACGTCTGTTAGCAGCTTTTTATTTCCTGTCATCTGTCTTTCACAGCCGCTATCCAGGTACCGCAATGTTGTTTCAGCTGCAGCATTGTTCCTGTTATCCTGCAATTAAACAAGCAGCTTTTGGTACCCAATTTTACTTGGGTCCAGATAGGATTACCCCTTTCGGGACCCAAACTTGAATTATCCTTACGATCTTTCCAGTGTGTGGGTCCACAAAAGTCTGTGCAAAATTGTGCGATCTATGGAGTTTAGATTTGACATGTTGACCAACAGGATCTCTTCTCGGCCAAGTATTTTTCCAACCATATTTTGCCTTCCTAAAGTTACGCAGCGGCTGGTTTGGAACATAGGACTTGGAACCAGCTTTCGCTTTGTCCTTGTCCAATCTGTTCTTTAACCAGCTGGGCTTGGAACTCTCAGGCCTTTGATAGCCGATGCCATCTTTTCCTTTTCCTTCAAGACTTGACTGGGAAGATTTCTGGTCATCATATCTTATCGAATCATATATCACGTCAGCTTTGACAAAGTTCCTTGTTTTGAACTTGTCATATGCCGGCTGTGACTGAGTACTGGTCTCTCCTCATTCACTGAATTCACTACTATTGAATCCCAAACCAGACTTATCATTGGCTAGTTTTGACTCTCATTCAGTTTCTGAAGAGATCGAGAAGACCGATTCCAGGCGCTCACTACTTGATTCAATACTTCGATTTTAGCTTTGAGCTCACTGGTCTCATATCTCAACTCATCATTCTCAGCTGTTAGCTTATTCAACTCAGTCTTCAAGCTGTCAATATCCTCAAACTCATCAGAGCTTGATTCAATCGAACTACTTTTTAGACTCATGTTTTCAGCTTTAGCTTCCTCGAATAAGTGAGAAAGCTTCCTGTACTCTTTGACCATGTCATTTAGTGCAATGACAAGGTCATCACGTATAAATTCAGTGTTGGAAAAATCGAATACCTCGTCATCATCCATCTGGTCATCCATGAGACAATGAACTTCCTCCTGTTCACTGCTGCTGGATGAGTCTGAGTCAGTGTCTGCCCAGCTTTTGGTGCTTTCCTCAGCAACCAGTACTTTCCTATCATGCTTGCGACTGGATTTCTTGTCACTTCTCATCCTCATCCGCCTATCCTTGGATTGCTCCTAGGATCTTTCGACATTTTTATCATCATTCTTGTCATCACGGTTGTACCGATCCTCCTTCTTGTATCTATCCTCCTTATTCTCATCTCTTCTGTATCTGTCATCTTTCTTGGGCCTGTTTCATTCAGCTTCAAAGTGCCCTGGTCATTCACAATTGAAACATATCACATTAGATACAGATTTATCAGATTTATTAAAACTGTTGTAAGGGGAGGAAGGGTTGAAGGATCTTCTCATGAATTTCCCAAACTTCTTTGCGAAGAGGGACATGACGTCGTCACTAAGTTGGTCGGAAGACTTGATAGTGCTGGGAGAGAACTGTTCAGCAGTTGTAGCAGCAAGGGCTTTTGTTGGCTGGGAGATGGAGGGTCCAACTTCTGATCTTGTCTCCAACTCAAACTCATATGCTTTCAAGTTGGCGAACAAATCGTGCAGCTCTAGCTTGTTCAAGTCTTTTGACTCCTTCATGGCCATTGTCTTCACGTCCCATTCTTTGGGTAGCGCTCTCATGACCTTCAAGGCCAACTCCCTGTTGCTGTATTCTTTGCCCAAACTATTCAGCTCAATCACAACAGCGCTAAATCTTTCGTCAAACTCGGCCATGGTCTCTCCATCCTTCATTTTGATCGCTTCATATTTCTGCTGGGCTACTGTTAGTTTGTTTTCTTTGGTTTCGTCATTTCCCTTGCAGATCTGGGTTAGCTTTTCCCAGATATCTTTTGCAGTAAGACAGTTCTTGATCTTGCTGAACATGTTCTTGTCTTTTTCCAGCATCTTGAATAATATGTCCTTTGCCACGTTGTCTAGATTCGCCTTTTTCTTGTCCTCATTCGTGTATTCGTGTCTGTCCTTCGGAAGAAACTGAGGCTCGCCACTTGTTACAGCCACCGCTAGATTTGGCTTCATTATCTTCAGCGGTCCTTCTGTGATGACATACCACATGTCGTCATCCATAGCTGCTAGATGCGCTTGCATCCTAATCTTCCAATCATCATGGTCCCAGAAATAGGATCAATAAGTAAATAGGAGTTCAGAAGGGGGGGTTGAATGAACTCCTTCGATTTTCGAAAATTCTTTTAAAATGTTTTGCAAGCTTTTTGCTTAACTTAAGTCCGAGTTACCAGACTTAAGGTATCTCAGTTTTATGCAAGTTTCTCGGTTAACTTGAAAAGTGCGGAATAAAACCAATTGACTTATGAACAGTAGATAAACACAGTATATAAGTGCAGTATGTAAAAGATGAGGATTCAGAGTTTGTTTTTGGAAGTTCGGATATAAATATCCTACGTCTCCCCTTCTTCCTCCTCGGAAGGTATCACTAGAAGACTTGCTGATTACAGGACTTCTGCAACCAACCGATCACACAAGCAGCACTTGTATGAACTCCTAGACACTCCACAATCAAACACGCAGACGCAGCTGCTGATTGTTTACAACACTTGTATATTTTTCGAACTGCTTTGCACAGCAAGTTCGTTACAGACTCAATTGATTTAACAATGAATACAAAGCTATGAGTACTTAAAATCTCTGGTTTCTTAAACAAAGAAACTCGATTCAAAGAATGAACCAGAGATTGAAACTCGAAGGTATAACAATGAATATCAACGAATGAAGATTCTTCGAGTAGTTGAGCTTTTTGAGTGCTTTCAACGAAGTGTAAGCTCTAGAGAGATTTTGACAGCGTGACCGCAATATGATAATAGTGAAGGATCATTTCTTCAATCCAGCTTATGGTATTTATAGGCTTTGATTGCAATGGTCATAAATGCTTCAAAGGGAAATAAATCCCGTTTGAATCACTGTCAAATTTGTACGCCGTAATCACTGCTCCACTACAAGGTAAAATTGCTCATTGACAGAGCCAATTTGTCTTCTTTCCATTTCTGTGCAAGAATTGAAAAACGGCCTCTGTACATCGTACTATTTACCCAAAATAGTACCTACCTTGTCTCCTTAATTCCAGGAAATTGTACGATTCTACATATCTTTTCCATTTTGAGTATTCGATCGTATTTGAATCAATTTAAACTTGCGCCTGAAATTACTTTGATAACCAGATCCAATTTTCTTCGTCGTGGTTTCAAATGTTGCGACTGGAAAATACTTCCAAGTATGCATCGACTGGATTTCCATGTGCGATTTTCCAGCGCCTGATTCTTTATATCACCCAACGACTGGTTTCTAGCGCGAAGTCAAAACACTGTCGTATCAACTTATTCAAGCGACATCGTTTTGTCATCGCTCTCCTCAAATACCAACGACTGGTTCTTTTATAAAGGCTATCGACTGGTTAGTTAAAACGCTGACGTTTTAACTTATCCATATGACATTGTTTTGTAAACACCCTCGACTGGTTAAGTAACTCACTGTAGCTCTCGTCTGGTTTCAATACGGTGTCGCTTCAACTTACTTAAACGCTGTCGTTTCACACAAGCTACCATTTGACTTCTTGCGTCTGATTTATGAAGACATTGTAGCTTGCGTCTGGTTTACCAATACTATCCTGCGACTGATTCCAAAAGTACTGTACACTGCGTCTGGATTACCAAAACATTATCTCTCGTTTGTTTATGTAACACGTCGACTAACACAAGATAATGTAGCTCTCGACTGGATACTTAACGTCTGAATAAACAAATCACTGTAGCTTGCAACTGATTCGATACCAAAGATAAATTCACTGTAGCTCTCGACTGTATAACCCATCGACTGATTGATCACACCTCTGTAGCTAACAACTGGTTTCACCTCACAACTGATCTACTGTAGCTACGTCTGGATAAGCCTGTCGACTGGATTCTTGCTAACTATTGACAACGTCTAATTATCCAGATTTAACTTGTCATATTTTGTTATCACCGAAACTATAAATTTTATCCTAACACAATTTGACTACTTTCAAACTCCATTATGACATTAAAATCAAAGGGCTAATTTTGACTAATTTCAAAATCAATTTTGACTTTAAAAACAAAAGACTAATTTTGACTAATTTCAAAACCAAAAGCTAGTTTTGACTAATATCAAAATCAACTTTGACTTAAAAAAATCGAAAGACTGGTTTCAAAATAAATTTTGACTTAAAATAAATTTAATCGAATTTTGGCTTTTAAAAGGATAACTTAATCAATTTTGACCAAAAAGACCAATTTTGACCAAAATAATAGACTTTAAAGATTTGACCAAAAATATTAAAATTGGACCTTAGACATAAAATTAAAATAACAGGTCCAACACTAAAATAACTTGGACCGAATTGAAAATATTTGAAAACATCTTAAAATATGCTTAAACATCAAAGAAATTTATCCACGAACTTTAACAGCCCCTAAGACTCGAAATCTCAATTTTCACAAAAATGACCCGACAAGGTTCATTTCGAGCGACTAAATAGTAAAAATCATTAAAAACCCATTTCTTAACCAAATCACCCCCTATTTAGACCAAAATAATCTAAATCATTATACCAGTTACTGTCACAAACGAAACCCAAAAACTATTCAAGGGGTGACCAACCCGATGCTCGTAATAACACTACTTGCGCACAGACTGCAACCAGGACACGTGCTAGCCATAAAAATAAAAACTAATTTGTTCCGTGACCAAATCGCCCCCCATTTGTACCTACGTGACCCTAACTCAGTGAGTTATCTCCTGAAATCAACCTTGGTGACACGGACCGCATAGAGTGACATAACTGACCCCAACAACTCTGCTGTCACGCACAGGCGACAAGCTAGGACACGTGCTGATCATAAAATTCGTAACTAATTTATTACTTGACCAAATCTCTTCCCGTTTGGACCTATGTGATACTAACGCAATCGAATAACTACCTAGATCACACTAGGACCAAAATATGCCCCATTAACTGCCATGACCGAAGCATCACAAAAAACAAATGAAACACGTGTTGAAAATCATGATTCATGCATGGATCTCATAAAATTATGCATAGATATAATCAAATCACATACAAATCATGCATTGAACATTAAAAACAATTTACTATGGCTTAAATGGTGAGAAAATGAATCGATATTACATTCCTGGCTTGGAGAGAATGGAGATCTTCGAGTTACCGACGTAGAAGACGGGAGATCGGGACTGGACCGCCTTTATCACCATGATCTTGAAATTTTTTGATGGGGAGTGTTATTGAGAGGGGATGGGACGGCTATATTGAGAGTGGAGGCTAGGGTTGAACAAATTTTTGAGTTATGAAATGATGATGGTGACCAAATTAACCCCTAAAGTTTAATTAAGAAAAGAAAAGGTATTCTTACATGCCTACCCCTTACTTAAGTCTCCAAGTTATTTAAAACTCTAAACAAAGCTTTTTAAAACTTCTAATTTTCAATATAAAGGCCCTCTCAAATTTTAAACACCTTAAAATCCAATAAGACAGCCCGTATAGGCGAAAAACGGGTTCCCCTCCAAAATAATCATAAAAACCCCATTACAGAAATTGTTGGTTAAAATTAATGAATTTATTCTTAAAAATCTAATAACATAAAAATCTTAAATTATTTTCATCTCGGTAGTCCCTAGTCTCGTCCACGCGTCCGTAACTCAACAGGCTGAAAACATGACATATATAACATGCAATATAGAAAATCATAATTAAATCACATAAAATGAAATGTAATCATCTAAAATTATTTTTACCTAGTCATGCACTCATTTCTACATAGTCAGGAATTTCTAGGCGTTACAGATTTTCTCTAACTCTTACCTTGCGAAAAATTACTCTCGAGCTCTCTTGCATTCAGTGTTTTCTCTGTGAAGATTATCTTTGATTTTCGACGTTTTTCTTCATTCAATTAACCATCAGCAATGACATCATCTCTGATTGCGAACGCTTTTCAAGTGAACTTTGACTCAGTGCTGACTTTTCCTGAGGAGGGCGTGGTGAGGATGTTCAAAGCCCTAGAATGTACTGGTCTTCGTGGTTTTTCTGGGATGCCCCTCTGTCCTGTATGAACAAGACTTGGAACAGTTCTTCAGCGTTGCTTTTGTGAAGGAAAATGAAGTTATCAGTGCTGTTCAGGGCAAGTTTATTGGAATATCTGAGGAGCTATTTGCTGGAACGTTTGGGTTACCGATTGCAGGGTTGACAGATTTGTCTGATGTACTGAAGGATTTGGTTTATGATGCAAGGAGTATATTTTATGCCTCTGGTAAGATGGTTAAGACCTCTTGCAAAGAGAGGGAAATGAAGTTTGAATTTCGTCTGCTGAACGACATACTGGCAAAGTCCGTTACTGTCAAGGCTGGGTCCTTCGACGCTGTTACTCATGAGAGATTTCTTTTGATGACGGACATTCAATTTGGCCAACTGGAGCAGGATTCTGTTTTATATTTTTAAGGAGATGGTGACCAAGTCATCAAAGCAGGCCAAGGGCTTTGCAGCTCACATTTGTGTTTTGCTGAAGGGTGCACCAAATCTGACACTGGGAGAGGCGAGGACCTTCCCACCACTGAAAATTCTTACAGTAAAGACTGTTGGCACGTACATTGCCAAGAATAAAAATATTACTGCTGACGAGGATGAGCCTGTGGAGACAGTTGCCAAGAAGGCTGCAGCAAAGAGGAGACCAGCTCCTACTGTTGCTGCGCCTGCTGCTAAGAAGAAGAGGACAACTGTGGGGAGAGCATCTCCCGTAGAAAAGAAATTGGCCATTGTTAGATGTTGAACCCATCTCTGTGATTCCAGCTGTGACCCCTCGCGCACAACGACGCCGCACACCGATGAGTAAATTGGTGTGAAGTGAGTTTTATGATAATGGAGACAGTTGATATAGGGACAGAGGAGATGGAGACGGTTGAACCAGTGGTGTTCGAGACTACTGAGGTTGAGACTGTTGAGACGGAGAGCAGGATATATGTTTCATCTATCACTAATTATGATGAAGATGGCAGTCTCAAGGTGTTATCCAATGAAGAAGGACCTCTGGTTGAGAAGGAGAAGGAGAAAGAGATGGAGAAAGAGAAGATGATTGACTCTACAGACACAGAGCCCTTGAGCAAGGTTCTGGAGCTGACAGAAAAACTACGTCTGATGAAGACTCCATGTCTATTGCTGATATCTTGAAGCGGATCCCTGAGGAAATGATGCTTCCTTCTTATACCGCCACAGAGCCTACCAAGATAACTTTTGGGAGCGGGATTGAGATCAAGGAGAGGGACTGGTACAAGGAAAGCCTTCACCAGATTCCTATTGCAGACAAGGGAAAGGCGCCCCTTGTAGAGAAATATGAAATAAAAGGGCATCCGGCCCGAGAAATGTTCACTTTGATTTGCGCAGACATAGAGTTTCTTGTACAGATAAGGGAGAAAGTTATAGAAGAGATTAGTTCATTCTTTTCTTCGTTCAGTTTACGCTGCTTGGAAATTTTGGAGTCAGTTTTGGACATTGCCGCCAAGGAAGAACAGATGTTACAGTGGGCTGAAACAGATTCGTTACAGACAGCTGTTCAGAGGCAATTGTACATAGGCGCAAAATACAGGGAAATGTTATTGAGAAAATTCCTGGAAACGAGGAACCAAAATTTTGAATCAGGCATGCCCACGACAGCTATTGATCTACAAGTATTGGAAATTATCTCAGAAGCTCATCACCTTGCGTTGTCAACATTGATGGAGCACATGAGGCAACATAAGCTGAAGTGGATACGGCCATCTGCCTCAAGTCTATTTGAAGGAGCCTATGTACAGCGCGGAGCCGTTATTGCCAGATCTCATCCAACCATAAAGTATACTTGCTGGATTAGGCAACTAATCCTATTCAACGGGCTTTGGATAGTTTTAGAGGGCTCAGATACTACTTCTTGCGAGCAGCAGCAGCTGTCTCAGAGGCAATTTTTGGACGCATTCGCCCCCATTTGTATTTTTGTTGAGCCAGTTCAAGCTCTGGGCTCTCAACCGCTTTCATTAGGACATGGGGCTGGGCTAGACTTTGCATAGATATTGTACAGTTCCATCTCTTCGGTCATATTTTGCCAGTGGGTACCTACATTCTTTGTACAGCTATAGTTGTGATAGGACCAGTTTTGGATAGAAATGCAGTTCCGAGGAGGATTGTTAATAATGTTCAGCACTGTATACAAGTTGAAGGTTTTTGCGATTTCATTGTACAACAAGCAGAACAGAGTTTTTCTTTAGATTCTAGTACGGAGAGTATAGTATCTATCAGAATGCCATCTACAGAAGAGATTCCAGCCACTCTGAGTTCTTGAAGATCTAGTTCCTCCAGTGATTCTCGAATGCATTTCACTGCTGATGACATTCTCTGGATGAAGAGATTCCTGTTGATCAGATTTCAATGCCTAATACTATTGTCTCTTCACACGATTATACAGACGCTTTGCACAACTTAGAGCTACAGTTGATCAGATCTTTATTGAGCAAGTGCAAACCATATTTCACTTAGACAAACTCAAGGTCGAGCTTTCTAAGAAAATTTCAAACCTTGAGAATGCGTTTATTACGGCATCAGATAATCAGGATAGAGTTGTTCTTGCTCAGACCAATGTTCTCCGTAAAGAGATTCAAGCTCAGAAAGATGCTCTGTCTAAAGAATTGGATGCTTTGCATAAGGAGGTACATGACCAGAAAGCTGATTTTGTGCATGATATGGTTGAATTCTGCATAGAATCACAACAAAACTTCCAGACCCTCAATGTCAATTGTCTAAAATCATAGCCTATATCAATAGAGGGCGTGATGACAAAAGGGGGGAGTAAGCAACAGTCGTGGTCCGCAGCCTCCCGAATATCGAAGCAGACCTGGATCTGGTGGTGGAAGTAGGAGTGAGTCATCAAGGAAAAGAGGAGGTGGATACAGAGGAGGAGGAAGTACTAGTTCGAGAGGATTTAGATATTGGCTTGGAGAATGAAGTTGAGCAGATTTTGATATTTTCAGTTCTTGTTCAAATCTTTTGTACTTAAATGTTTCGTATTGAATATATAACAGACTTGGAGCAATTTATTTTTGTCTCTTTTAAGTCATAGGCTGCTTAGTTTTGTCATCACCAAAATGGGGAAATTGTTAAGATAAAATTTATAAGTTTTGGTAATAACGAAAAATAGACTAAGAACCGAACCTAAGACTAAGATCTGAATCTTAAGTAATTGTGCTTTCGAGGGAAGTAAGAATTTCAGATCTGGACGTCATGCTATCAAGATGACTATATCAGATCAGAGCATATTGAGTCAGTTCAGAAGCCTTCAGAACAGATCAGATCACAGCTTATCAGATTTGAGTATTCGGGTTATTTTCAGTTATTGGGTTAAAATTTTCAGATCCGAGCAAATCAGATGAGAACATATCAGATCCTAAGGAATCAGATTATGTACAGAGGCTTCGTTTCAGATCAGAGAGATTGAGAACAATATATATAACAGGGAAGACAGTTTATCAGATCAGATGAGAACAATCAGACCAGGTTATATATCAGTTTCAATTTAGAGGTTATTTGTTCAGTTTTCAGAAACGAAGATTCAGATCCGAACAGGGAATTTCAGATATGAATAGAGATAAGAGCTGACTACAAAAGATAAGAGATTTCAGATCATAAGATGTTATTAGACAAAAAGGGGATTTCAGATCCGAATATATTGTTAAAGAAAAGGAGGAAGACTCGTAAAGGAGAGAACTCAGATTTGACAGTTATACAGTTGTGTTGAAGTTAAAGGGAGAAGATAAGCTTTTGTATTTGAGATTAGATTTCAGGTCTTAGTGCCGAAACATATTTGAGCTTCAGATGTTAACATCTATACATTCAAGAGGATTCAACGATCGAGATTTAATCGCATAAAGCCTGTTAGACTAAGATCTGAATCCAGTTCAGAGCAATTTGGAGAATACTTTGCAGGACGCAGAGTTGGTCTATTCGATGTTTACATATTTTGGGTATTAAAGTCAAACAAGCTCTGAGAACTTTAGTCAGACCTTTGCATAGCATTAATGGAGCATTTAATGCGTTGTACGCTGAAGATATATAAACAAGGTTTGTGTCTACTGGCTCATTTATGACCGTTGAGGATGGAGATGTATATATAGCTCAAGAAATTCAAACGGAGAAGCTCTGGACACTTCACACTCTCGTCTTTGATTCTCTCAATCGCTGGTTTTTCAAATTTAATTTTCACAGTCTTTCGACATACCAGCTAATACCATCTCGAAGAACATTCTTTTAGTTCTTTATTAGAAAAAACTTCGAGATATATTCTGGTTTACATCAAGTTTCATTGTGAAAAAACCAAAAGATTTACATAACTCTTATTGTAACGGATTTCATTGTAATATCAGATTAGAGTCTGTAACGAACTTGCTATGTGAAGCAGTTCAAAAAATAATTTGATTTTAAACATCAGTGGTATCTGCGTAGTTTGTGGTTGCTAGGATTTCACTGTGGGCGAGACTCAAGTGAACGTGTGTCTACAGAAGCTGTACACATCAAACCTTCTAGTGGAACCTTCCTGAAAATGAAGAATGGGAGACGTATGATTTAAGATCCAAACTTCCGAAAACAAATTCTTGACTCTATCTTTTACATACTTGCATTGTATTTTTATTAACTGTTCACTGTTTAATCGGTTTCTCTCAGCACAATATTTGTTACCCGAGAAAACAGATTTGAACTGAGAGCCTCAGATCCGGTCAATCAGATCTGAGTTAAGCGAGGCATGTAAAAACAATTTTAAAGGTTTCGAAAAATCAAAAATAGAAGGATTTCATTCAACCTCCCCCCTTTCTGAACTCCTAAGCTCATTTTAACTATATTTTCGATTCCATTGATCCTATCATATATTGAGCCTGATTTAATTGAGAACCGATCGATTGATAGTACCAGTATGCTGATTCTAATATTTTTGAGAAAATGAAATGATTGAGGTGTTGGGTGGCTACCGTATCCTCGACTCCCTGCCGTGAGGTTTGTCGATTGACCTGAGGTTCGATTGGGTAGCTCCCACCCCTCAGCTAGCATAAATGACACCGATGGGTTGAGATTGAAAGATTAGATTGCAAGCTACTGGTACTGCATGTGAAGGGAATGGGTAGCACCCATGATTCCACGTGCATTGTGGCCACTACTTTATTGATTCACTTCCGAGCTTTGGGCGTGGATTGTTGTTGATACCTGATGAGCTTTCATGGTACCCACATCATGCATTGCACGCTTGAGATATTGCATGTTTTATATATTAGCAGGTTTTATAGAGGCTCTTCGTACTGAGGTTTGACTGCAGGTAATCCAGCTGGACCGAGTGGAGCGTCAGCAGGTAGATCCCCGTTTTGAGTCCCAGTTCTATATACTATGTATTGAACCAGCGGATGCCCTGCGTGATGATGTATTTTTGGATCTGTATTTGTATTTTACCTGTACGTGTTGATATTGTTGTTGTTTTATTTTGAGTCGAAATCCCTATTTTGAGTATGTTGTATTTTTAAGAATTGATGTTATTTCAGGCCCAAAACAAAAATTTTTAGCAGATATTTCTATGCTTCCGTGTGATTAAGATTAATTGTGTAATTAATCTGTGATTTAGCGCAACGGGCCTGACATTTTTGGTATCAGAGCTTAAACTAGGATAAGCTCGATTTTTTTTCCATCACACTCGAGTCTAGGCATAGAGTTTGATTTTTATTTGTGATTGACTCTGTGATTGTGTTTCTTGCCTTTGTGTATTATCTGTTTCGGTCCTAACCTCTGAGTTTTGATAGATGACGCTGAGGAGAGGTAGAAGTAGAACAGTTAGGCAGGTAGTTGGGGAGTCTAGAGGCCCAGGGAGCGATGAGAACGTTGAGCAGCAGAGTGTGCCCTTGCGTCGTCGAGCGAGACAGGCAGAGGTCGAGGTGGAAGATGTGACTAGGAAGATTGGCGAGATGGAGATAGTTCTCGCTAGGTTCCAGAGGATGAATCCCACAACGTTCACTGGCGTTGAGAGTGGTCTGATGGCTGAAGGCTGGATGGAGCATATGGAGGAAATTTTTGACACGGTGGAGTACTCTCAGGAGAGGAGACCAAATTTGGCTGTTTTGCAGTTGTGGGATCATGCTCAACGCTGGTGGAAAGGTACTTCTCGAGTCATGAGAGAGAGTGGTACTTTGATTTCATGGGAGATATTCTGTGCAGCTTTTTTAAAGGAGTATACCCTTGAGTCCTACTTCAATAAACGTGAGAGGGAGTCGATAATTTGAAGCAAGGGAACATGAGGGTGGCCGAGTACACTAGACAGTTTTCTTCGCTTCTGTCGTATGTTCCCCATGTTGCTAACCATGAGAGGACGAAGAGGAACAAGTTTCTGAGAGGTTTGAGGCCTGATTTGTTCCGTATGGTGTTAGCTTGTTCTCCTTCGACTTACACTGAGGCAGTGGACCAGGGGGTGGACATTGAGGAGAGTCTTTTGGAACCACAGAATCAGGTTCAGCCATTAGCTGAGCGCAGTTTCCTACCCGTGCTGGAAGGGACACAGGTATTTCAACCTCCTCAGACGTTGCAGCAGACTAATCGCTAGAGGTTTAAGCCTCGAGGAAAGCAGTTTAAGAGATGGTCGAATTCGAGTTCTTCTTGATCTGTTATTTCTTGTGGTAGTGGCTCTGGAGGAGTGTCATGTGTACAGTATGGAGGTTGTCATATGACTTCTCAATGTCGTGGATTTTAGGGTCACTATTACAAGTGTGGGCAAACCAGGCATCTGGCTAAAGCGTGTCCGTCGACGAGGGAACAACCCTCTAATAAGTCACAGAAAGGTTCAACTGGTGTTCTTCACAGAGACAGCAAACTTTTGCTCAGTCACAACGATCAGGATTCCAACCACGAGAACCGTCTAGGTTTGGAGGATCTTCTAGACCTCAGTTTTTGTGACCGCAGCAAGCTCAAGTGAATGCCTTCACGAGAGAGCAAGCTGATGATATGCCTGGAGGAGTTATTGCAGGTACTTGTGCTATCTTTGATTTTTCTGCATGAGTTTTGTTTGATACAGGAGCGTCACACTTTTTATATTTGATTTATTTGTAGATGAGTGTGGGTTGAGCTCTACCCCACTGTGTGATGTTGTATCTGGTTCTACTCCTGTTGGCGTGTGGTTGATGTCCCGTGAAGTGGTTATGGATTGTGTGATTATATTTGATGAGAATGTGTTGGTGACGAATTTGATTTCTCTGGAGATTAGAGATTTTGATTGTATCCTTGGGTATGGATTTGTTGCCAGTGTATAGAGCGATCATTGATTGTTTCCATGGTGTAGTGAGGTTTAGACCTCAATTCATGGAGAAGTGGGATTTCTACGGTGCTGATTCGCGATCGAAGATTCCACTAGTGTCTGCCATGAAGATGTTTAACCTGTTGTCGCTAGAGAACTCTGGTTTATTATATATGCCCTTGATGTTTTACAAGAATCACGGATAGAGTAGAGTGATGCCCCTATTGATCGAGAGTTCCTAGATGTGTTTTCGGATGAGATTCCTGGATTCCCTCCGAGATGAGATATTGACTTCAGCATAGAGTTGGTGCCAGGGATAGCCCCGATTTCGAGAGCCCCTTACCGATTGGCACTAGCTGAGTTGAAGGAGCTCAAAGATCAGTTGCGTTATCTTATAGAGAAGGGATTTATTAGGCCAAGTATGTCGCCTTGGGAAGCTTCGATTCTCTTCGTGAAGAAGAAAGATGGATCTATGAGGATGTGTGTTGACTTTCGGCAGCTGAATAAAGCGACGATCAAGAACAATTATACTTTGCCGAGAATTAACGATCTGTTCGATCAGCTGCAGGGATAGGCAGTGTACTCCAAGATTGATCTGTGATCTGGTTATCATCAGTTGTGGATTAGAGACGGTGATGTGGCGAAGACGGCGTTCAGGACTAGATACGGGCATTACGAGTTTTTGGTGATGCCATTTGGATTGATCCTGCTGTCTTCATGGAATTGATGAATCGCGTCTTCAGTGAGTATATTGATCGTTTTGTGATTTTCTTCATAGATGACATCCCGGTGTCGAGGAATTTCAGAGAGCATAAATAGCACTTAAGATTGGTTTTGCAGAAACTAAGAGACTCACAGCTGTATGCGAAATTCAGCAAGTGTGAATTATGGCTGGATAGAGTTGTCTTTTTGGGTCATGTCATTTCAGCGCAAGGAATTTCCATGGATCCGAGTAAGGTCGAAGCGGTTAACTGGGAGCGACCTAGGAATGTTTCTGAGATTCGTAGTTTCTTGGGTTTGGCTGGCTATTATAGGCGGTTTATCGAGAAGTTCTCTTCGATAGCTGAGCCTCTGACTCAGTTGACTCTGAAGGATAAGAGATTTGAGTGGACTGATGAGTGCGAGAACAGTTTTCAGACATTGAAGGAGAAGTTGACTACTGCTCCTGTGTTGGCTCTACCGTCTGGATCCGGAGGATTCGTGGTGTGCTCTGATGCTTCTCTCAATGGTTTAGGATGTGTGCTAATGCAGAACAGGTACGTTATTGCCTATGCGTCTCGACAGTTGAAGCCTCACGAGACGAGGTACCCTGTTCACGATTTGGAGTTAGCTGCGATAGTGTTTGCCTTGAAGATTTGGCGACATTATCTGTATGGTGAAGAATTTGTGGTGTACACCGACCACAAGAGCCTGAAATATATCTTCACGCAGTCTGATTTGAACATGAGGCAGCGACGATGGATGGAATTGCTCAAGGACTTTAACTGTGAGATTCAGTACCAGCCTGGGCGTCCGGAATTGTGATTCCGGAGCCACAATGGTTGTGGGCCCACGGCTAGCTGTATCCCTGAACCACTGAGGGTCACACAAGTACTGGATTCGAGATTCCCGCACAGATACTGAGCTCAATGTGTTGAGCACTTGAGGAGAATTTTGGGGAGTGCGACTTCCTAAAAGTCAACAGGGGTCAAATCGTGATTTCCCGCTGTTGAGGGGCAAAACGGTCATTTTGCACTGGGGTTCTGAAAAATGGTTTTTCAGATCATAGTATTCTGTTTCGGAAACTGAGTGGATCGGTCCGATCTGATCGGCGATCGGAGTTACGATGAAGTCACGGTGATAGGGATGAACCGAATGTTCATCCGTTGGATCCGGGCCCGTTGGGCCGGTCCAAGTCTATTGCTTGTCTACTTAATGTAGACTTAGGAGGCTTTGATCATAACATTAAACACAACTCTTAACCCTAACCCTAGCTCTAAGTGGCCGCCTCCCTCCTCTCCTCAAAAGCCGCCGCGTGCCTCGCTTCGCTGGAATTTGTTCCGGCCAACTTGACGAGGAGAATCCATCCGCGCCGATCTCGTCAAGACTTCTAGTGCAGGCTGCCGAAGGAGTCTCCCTTCCGGTCGTGGACCTGATTGACGTAATCTACCGGCGCCTGACGTGAAGTGCCGGTTTCCTCGCGAAACTGATCGGAGCCAGGCACGAGTTGCCAGCAAGGTAATCAACGAAAACACCCTATGAATGGTTCATAGTTTGCATGTTTATGAATTGTATTGATCGTCTCCCGGCCCAATTTATTGTTCTTCCGCTGCCTCGCCGGGAGGCGTGACCCGGATCCGCCACGGTTTCCCAAAAGTTTGGATTGACGAAAGATCCTGTTGTCTTCATGTATTTAATGAATCGCGTCTTTAGTGATTACATCGATCGTTTTGTGATTGTCTTCATAGATGATATCTTGGTGTATTCGAGGAACTTCAGAGAGCATAAGGAACACTTGAGGTTGTTGTTGCAGAAACTGAGAGAGTCACAGCTTTATGTGGCTTTACCTTCGGGTTCTGGGGATTTTGTGGTTTGTTCCGATGCTTCTCTGAATAGTTTGGGCTGTGTATTAATTCAGAACGGACGAGTGATAGCTTATGCGTCTCGACAGTTGAAGCCCCATGAGATGAGATACCCCGTTCATGATCTGGAGTTGACTGCTATAGTTTTTGCCTTGAAGATTTGTCGTCATTACTTGTATGGTGAGCAGTTTGTGGTGTACACAGACCACAAGAGTTTGAAGTATATTTTCACTCAGTTATATCTGAATATGAGGCAACATCGTTGGATGGAGTTGCTCAAGGATTTTGACTGTGTATCAGCCTGGGCGGATGAACTTAGTGGCGAATGCTTTGAGTAGGAAAGGCCAGCCTACAATGTTGACTTCGTTAAGTATATCCAAAGTTCATGAGCATTTAAGGACTTCTGGATGGCGTTTTCAGCCAGAGGACCAGTACTTCGTGGTTTCTTCTTTTCAGGTTGAACAACAGATTGTTGCAGACATTAGAGCAGCACAGAGGACTGAATCGTATATTCATGAGTTGAAGATTAAGGCCCATAATGGTCAGTCGGAAGATTTCTCTATTGCTTCTGATGGATTCTTGAGATTTGTGGAAGATTGGTTGTTCCGAATTTGATTGATCTGAAGGAAAACATCTTGAACGAGTCCCATTGTAGTCGTTATAGTGTGCATCCGGGAAAGAATAAGATGTATCATGCCTTGAAGTCTCACTACTGGTGGGAAGGTATGAGGAATGGCATCTCTGGATTTGTAGCATGATGTCTGAACTGTCAACAGGTCAAGGCCGAGAGAATTAGACATGGTGGATTCTTGCAGAGTTTAGAAGTGCCTCAATGGAATTGGGAGCATGTGGCCATGGATTTTGTGAATCACTTACCTCGTTCAAATAGGGGATGTGATGCGATTTGGGTTATTGTTGACAATATTTCAAAGTCAGCCCATTCATTCCCTATGATGTGAGGTGTTCCATGAAGAATATTGTGAGACTGTACGTTGACCTTGTTGTTAGATTTCATGGAGTGACAGTTTTGATAGTGTCTGATATAGATCCACGATTTACTTCCCGACTTTGGAAGAGCTTGCAAGCAGCGATGGGTTCGAGATTGGCTATGAGTACGGCTTATCATCCTCAGACAGATGGCCAATCCGAGAAGACCATACAGACTTTGGAGGATATGCTGCGAGCTATAGTGATGGATTTCAGTGGTGGCTGGCAGGATTCTTTATCCCTGGTAGAATTTTCGTACAATAATAGCTACCAAGTGACTATCGGGATGGCCCCATTCTACGCTTTGTACGGTCGGAAGTGTAGATCACCAATTTGTTGGGAAGAAGTTTGTGAGAAACAGCTATCTACACCTGAGTTTGTGCAGCATATGAAAGATGCGATTGAGCTGATTCGGAGTAGAATGAAGACTGCACAAGATCGTCAAGATAGCTATGCTAACAAGAGGCGTAGGCCTTTTGAGTTTCAGGTTGGCGATCGAGTATTTCTGAAGGTTTCTCCTTTCAAGAGCGTTATGAGATTTAGGTTTAAGGGTAAATTGACTCCTAGATTCGTTGGTCCCTATGAGATTGTTGAGAGAATTGGATCCTTGGCGTACAGATTGCGATTAACTGCTGAGTTAGCAAAGATACATGATGTTTTTCATGTGTCTTTGTTGAGGAAATATGAGCCAGATCCGTCCCATGTGCTAAGGACTGATTAGTATAGCTTGATCAAACCCTGAGTTATGTTGAATATCCAGTGCAGATTCTGGATAGGAAGAGAAGCAATTGAGTAATAAGACTATTCCGTTGGTGATGGTCCAATGGAGCAAGCATGGACGAGAGGAGCTACCTGGGAAGTTGAAGAAAAGATGAGAAAAGAGTGGCCTCATCTGTTTGAGCATATATAGTAGCAACCCAGGTAATCTTCTAGCTTGTTAATCGCGTTAAGAGTTTCTTTTGTGTTTTTAGTAGTGACCGTTTGTATAGTAGGAATTGCTAAATTGTTATATTTCAGTCCTGGTGATCTTATGGTTGTTGTTAGTTGAGATCTGTACGTGTCACCTGATTTCGAGGATGAAATCTCTTAAGGTGGGGAGGATGTGAGGACTGTAATTAATCGATTTAGTTAATGTTATATTTCGAGCATATTTGGGGAATTAAGCTGGAATGGTTATATAGTAACTAACGAATTAGTCAAATCTTAATGGTGATTTAGTCGCGATAGGTATCTCGTGCTGAGTAAGCTGTTAAGGAGCTTCGGATTTCTTAGTAGTGTATCGGGTGTGTATCATGAATGAAGGGAGAGAGTAAGCGCTGGGTAGATTTGGTGTATCGGGTGCAGTTGGAGTTCAGATTTGGAGAATACCCCACGCGAGAGAATTAGAGGCGCTGTGAGAATCGGTCTGGTTCGCGGTTTGAGTAGACCGGTTCATTGTTTTCAGATTTGAGTGAGATCTGGGTGTCCAGATCTAACCCTTGTGCGTTTGAGTGAGTTGTATTGAGTGGGAGATGAAACGATGTCGTTTTGGATTACCCGGGTAGACAAGGATTGAGTATAAGTGATGCGATGTCGTTTGGAGTATACCATATTTGGCATTGGTTGAGTATGATTGATGTGACATCATTTAGTGAGCATCAATCCGGTGCGACGTTGTTTGGTGATAGTCAGATCTGGTCTAGCCAGAGGAATCATATTTGGTTTGCGTAGAGGAGTCAAAGCTGGTTGAGTGCTCAGATCTGATTTGGTCGGTGGCACAGTAGCGTTGACTGGGGAATATATATATGTGTGTTTGAACAACACTTAGAGAATTTAAGACCCGATATTTCTTATCTTCTTCCCCAGAGAGATTTCGACTTATATCTGATTCCAAACCCTTACTGTTCATCCGAACACAAATCCATCGATTACCGTTGATTTACGCCGCCGTTTGGAGGAAGACTGGTGGCGCTGAGCTCATCTCCTTAAGACCTTTCGATTGATGCCATTTTGGAGACTTGAATAGACGAGTTGAGGGAGCACGAAGTAGTTGCAGAGTTCGAATATCTTCGCGATTTCTGACCAGTAGTCCTTTCGTTCTTAAACAGTTTTGAGTGGTAGCAACGTGATTGTTCAAGCAGCTACAGTTAGGTGTTCGCAGAGAGCTGTTGGAGCTGTGTTCTCGTGCGTGAACTACTGAGCGTGTGCCTCTGTGAGATCTGTTGAGGTAGCATTTCTACGAGTTTGAGGTATGATTGAGCTTATACAAACATCTTTGATATAATCATGTTAATAATTCCTGCATGATGTGAGCTGCTGTGTGGCGTGATCTTCCGTGTATATGTGCTAGCTGAAGTTGTCTAGCTGTGCAGACAATTGTGGTTCTCTGTTCTAATTGTCTATGTGTTAGTTATTGCGTTTATGGTGAGCTGAAATCTATCTTGCATACACGCATATTGAGCCTGATTTAATTGAGAACCGATCGATTGATAGTACTAGTATGCTTATTCTAATGTTTTTTAGAGAATGAAATGATTGAGGTGTCTGGTGGCTACCGTATCCTCGACTCCCTGCCGTGAGGTTTGTCGATTTCCCTGAAGTTTGCTTGGGTAGCTCCCACCCCTCAACTAGCATGAATGACACCGGTGGGTTGAGATTGATAGATTAGATTGCAAGGTACTGGTACTACATGTGAAGGGCATGGGTAGCACCCATGATTCCACTTGCGTTGTGGCCGCTACTTTATTGATTCACTTCGGTACGCAGATCATGCATTGAACGCTTGAGATATTGCATGTTTTATATTTTAGCTGGTTTTATAGAGGCTCTTCGTACTGAGGTTTGACCTCATTTATTTCCCGATTTTTGGGCTGCTTTGGTCCGTGTTGGCCTTTGCAGGATCTACAGGTAATCCAGCTGGATCGAGTGGAGCGTTAGCTGGTAGATCCCCGTTTTGAGTCCCAGTTATATCCTATGTGTTGATCTAGGGGATGCGCTGCGTGATAATGTATTTGGGGATCTGTATTTGTATTTTACCTATATGTGTTGCTATTTATGTTGTTGGATTTGGAGTCGAAATCCCTATTTTGAATATGTTGTATTTTTAAGAATTGATCTTAGTTCGGGCCCAAAACGAAAATATTTAGCCCGTATTTCTATGCTTCCGTGTGATTAAGATTAATTGTGTAATTAATCTGTGACTTAGTGCATTTGGCCTGACAGATGTCGCAGTGAATGGCCATCACGAGCAGAAACCTTTCGTGGGTCACCGCATCGAATGAACCAGCCTTGGCTGTAATAGCCTTGGCCAGTATGCCATTCAACAACCCATATTTCACCTTCATCTACTTCTTCTTGCAAGAAGTTTTGATCGGCTCTCCATTATCGGATAAAACGCTTCTCCCTTAATTCATCCGATTGGCAGAAAAATTGGTCACTGACGTCATCCATTCAGTAGGTAGTCAAAGACTCCAGCAAACTGTTCCTCCGAAATCTCCACAAACATTCCCTGAACTGAGCTTATCACTGTATGTCCTCTCACGATGGCATTCTGAAAGAAGGTTACGAAGTCCTTCTCATAGATAGCAGCTGAGAAACCCAGAAAACCACGGAGTCCAGATGACTCTAGGGCTTTGAACATGGAAACCATACCCTCATCATAGAGGCTCAAAACTGAGTCGAAGTTAATCTGTAGAGCATTCTGAATGAATAGAGCAGTCATTGTAGTTGACAGATCGAAGGAAAATACGTCGAGAATGAAGATAATCTTCACAGAGAAAACACTTAAAGCACGAGAATATTTTCACAAGATAAATGTTAGAAGAAAATAGAAAGGCGAATAAAGGAAAATGAAACGGTACGATAAACAATGTGGATGTGACGTTTCGCATGATGAAAAAACACGTGTCAATCATCCGATGGCGTGATCATAATTTCAAAAGATTTTGAAATTTTAACCCGTACGATTGAAAGTAAAAACGAAGCGCCATATTGAATACATCACAACCGTTGATCTTTTAATTTTCCAGTTGGGGTACTTTCAGATCAGATCACGTATAAGTATCAGATGTATATATGCGTAATCTGAATAGATTCATATCACACGTATTCAGCTGACTCAACACTTATTAACTCTGATCTGTGGTTCCCCCTAAAGCTGAGGTCCTCCCAAAGCTGAAGTTCACCAAAATTGGGGTTCCTCTTCGTTCCCCCTTAACTGAGGTCCCAGAGTTGAGGTTCACCAAAGCTGTTCAACCTTCAATGTTTTGCACAAAGATAGATTAGGGCAATTCTAAGAGACCAAGAATATTTCGAAAATACTAAAACTTAGCGTCTGGTAGAGGTTTCATGAAAATATCAGCAACTTGCTGATCTGTTGACACATACTCCAGCCGGACGTCCTTCTTAAGCACGTGATCTCTTATGAAGTGGTGCCTTATATCTATGTGCTTTGTTCTTGAATGCAGCATAGGGTTCTGAGTGATGGCTATTGGTTTTGTATTGTCACAGAAAATAGGAGCTTCAGAAGTATCAATTGTTAGAGTAGGTGCCCAACTATCCAACTTGTGGCATGTGGGTTCTTGTTGACTCTATGTAAAACGATATTTATTTATGAAATTCGCATTATTTTATGGCATTCTTTATCTTCATTATTATGATTACAATTGTCGGATAAAGATCTTGAATGCACTATAGTGTATGTTAGATGTGATAGTGGATTTGATGGCTATCATGAAACACATCTAATAGTCACTGTGTAATCTAAACCTGTTCCTAGTCGATTGTACCGTCCAAAAGAGGATAAGTACCGTCCGAGCTTGAGACTAGCATCTGCGATGCGAAGTACCACGTTTTATTGGTAGGGAACATAGTGATGTTCTGAGCATGCAGATGGATATTGACCTGGTGATCTATCGAACTACCCTCGCTCGTCCTTGTGCGTGGATATCCTATGCTATATGAGGAGATAATAGTGTGACAAATCTCTGGCCAGAGTACTAGATGTGTTTTAGGTAAATGGGTTTACCTAGTAACACATGCGATGTCACTAATTTATCTCCAAGATGTATGCATGGTTATTGGATCTCTAGCGAATCTCGATTTACCAATGGTCGTTGATCTGATCGGGATATTTTTGTTGAAAGGACCGTACCGTACGCTAACCATGAACGACTGGTTCTTGTAGTCACTATTAGTGATACCTAGGGGATCATGGACCGATGTTGCTAGACACTTTACCATGATCCGATGGGTAAGTCCCAAAATATTTTTTCGGAGTCACAAAATTTGTGAGCCCACCGCTAGCTGTATCCCTGAACCATTGAGGGTCACACAAGTACTGGTTTCCCAATTCCATACGGATATGGTACTCAAAGTGTTGAGTATAGTAGGAGGAAGGTTGGGAGCATGACTTTCTAAAAGTAGCTAAGGGAGTATGACTTCCATATTTAGCTAATGAGAGTAAACCTGTCAATATATATTTAGTGGTCCGAAATTTTTATTTTGCATCATAATGATCAGTTTTGTAAATTGAGCACATCGGTGATATCTGATCATCGATCGGGATTATGATGAGACCACAATCGAGGGATTCGAAACAAACGTTCATAGTTTGACTTGAACCGAATGTTCACTGTCGAGTTGAACCGAATGTTCAATGTTTGAGTTGAACCGAATGTCCACTGTTTGGTTCAAATCAAACTCTATCCCTCGATCTATAAATATGGAAATGAGGAGATACTCAATATGGAGAAAGAAAAATACCAAAAGCTATTCAGCAAAATCCTCCCCTCTCCCTTCTTCCATCACCGTCGCCGCCGTCATCGCCACCCGTCGCCGTCGGAATTTGTTCCGACCATCTCGCCGAGGAAATTCCGTCCGTAAATTTTCGTCGGTTTTCTAGTGCAAACCGGCGAAGGAATTGAGATTCTGGTCGTTGACCGGATTAGGCGTCGATTCAGCCGTTTAACCGTTTGAAGTGCCAATTTCCTCGTGGAATTGGTCGGAGCCAGGCGCCTAGACACCATCAAGGTACCTTCTGAACATTCTATGAATGTTTTGATTATTGTATAGGTGTATCGACCGTTCCCGGGCTCCAATTTTTAAATTCTTCCGCTACGCCCGGGAGCGGGATCCGGATCCGCCGCTGTGCCAACATCAATGTCGTAGTCTTTAAGCTGGTGTTGAATCCATAAGATCTGAGCACAGCAGCTTCCAAATACTAAATACTCTACTTCAGCTGTTGACGTATGAATAGATGTTTGCTTCTTACTAAACCAGGAAATCAACCGATCTCCCAAAAATTGACAAGTACCACTTGTGCTTCTCTTATCAATCCTACAACCTGCGTAATCTGCATCACTATAACCAATTAGTTGAAAACTAGAGTCTATGGGATACCAAAGACCCACATTGGAAGTCTTTTAAGATATTTTAAAATCTGTTTTACTTCACTAAAATGATATTGTTTAGGCTCAGCTTGGAATCAAGCACACAGACAGCAAACATGATGTCTGGTCTGCTAGTAGTCAAGTACAACAGTGAGCCAATAATACCACGATATAACGATACCTCAATTACAGTTCCAGCTTCATATTTTTCGAGTTTGATGAAATCACTCATCGGGTAGCTGCTGCTAAACTATTTTCCATTCCTAACTTTTTCAGCAGTTCTTTCGTATACTTAGCTTGATTGATGAATATTTCATTCTCAAGTTGTCTGACATGTTAGCCTAGAAAGAACGTCAGCTCTCCCATCATGCTCATCTCGAATTTTTCCTGCATCAGTTTAGAAAACTTGGCACAATTTGGGGTTAGTTGAACCAAAAATAATATCATCAACATAAATTTTTACCAACTGAACATGATCATTTTTTACAAATTTAAATAAAGTCTTATCAATGGTGCCTATTACAAAATCATGATCAATAAGAAATTTTGAAAGTGTATCATACCATGCTCTGGGTGCATGTTACAACCCATATAGAGTTTTATCCAGTTTATAAACGTGATCTGGATATGTATGATTGACGAAGCTAGGAGGTTGTGCAACATACACTTCCTGTAACACCCCAAAATCTATAGGACCATATATATAAATCTTATTTATTTCAAGGGTCAAAATGACCATTTAAATGTTAGCATGAGCTATTTTATGAAATCTGATTTTACTGATTTCATAATTGAGGTATGACGCAGCAAGTTCAAGCAGATGTCCCTCCAAGCGCAATACACGAGCTGATTTTAGAAATCTGTTGAAAACAATTTTAAGGAGAACAAAATGGTTTCTTTTAAAAAGTATTTGGAAGATTTGCAAACTAAAATATTGAGAGGGAAATTTTACTAAAATCCTTACTTTAGGTAAGGTGTGTCATGCTTGATGATTACACCTCACCTGCCACTAATACCTCCCATACGAATACTTGTTACAAAGGAAAAGTTCATTTCACTTACAGAAAGAAAACTCTTTTGTGTTCTCTCATATATTTTCAAAGAAGCTCGTTTTGATTGCTTGAGGAGGAGTAACTCTGTAAGAACCAACTGCCGTCGTAATGCTCAGTTCAAAGGCAAGTAAAAGCTGATCCTTGCTACACCATTTGAAGCATATATTGATTTTACTCATTTTATGGATCTGCTTGCCTGTATGTTTAAAGTTATGTTTAAGTTCATGTTTAAGAAAAAGAAGAAAGATTTGGGTTCAAATTTATGTTTTCTGCTTCCAAAGTTTTCCAGAATGTTTTAAGAAAGTTAAGGATGTTTAAAAGTACTGAGGAGTTCAGATTTGAGTCACGTATGTTTATTAATGTTCTTCTTTCTAGGTGAATGGTAACATCTGAATTTGACTCTATGTAATCAGAGATGCTAGTCGAATCAGAAACTAAGTCTGGTTTGATAGGCAGAATTGGTATTGTAGATGTCGTTAGTGATGTTGCAGCACTAAGTTCTTATTCAGACTTTGTTCCCTATGTTACCGACTAAATTTCATGTTTAAATCAGCAGTTTTCATTTTAGATTCGTGTTTTTTCTACGCATCAGATTTTGGTCAGATTTCACAGTATTAAATACTTCACTACTGAGTCGCTTACGATTATTCGTTGACATCTGAGTTGACCAACCTAGTTGCGTTGACATCTGAGTTGATCAATGACATCTGTTTCTTTTCCAAACACTATTCTGTTGGAGACATCTGTTTCTCGCTATCACTGCAGTTCCCTAGTCAAATCTGTTTCATTGTTAGCGATATATTTTGTAACGACCAGACTTTTCTTAAAAGAAATCAAGAAATTTGGGGTTCAAATAGAAAGACAAAAAAATTTCGATCTTATCATACATAAAAGTCGTTACTAAAATTCTGGACTAAATTGCAAATAAACATAATTCATATCTGTTGAAGGAACTCAGACGTGAAAAATAAAAAGATGCGGAACTATTACACATCTGAATCATAATAACGTACGTGGAAATAATAGATGTCTGATAGAAATATGATGATTCAAAAGAAACTGTATACATAGTTAAATATAGAGTCTGTACAGAATTTCTACACCAAGGTCTGAAAGAAACAATGAAATCTGATGTCCACGATAAACACATCCTTCATTTCTGATCATCTCCCTCCAGCTCCTTACTGCTCATTACCTACACTCAATGAAAACTAGTGAGCCAAAGGCTCAGCAGGTAAATTCTGAAATAACGAAATAATGCTATAGAACTGAAATCTGAAATTCTAAATACATAACTGAGGTCTGAATACACTTTAGAATGAACAAGCGCAATAACATATCTAAGAAATATGATCGAAACTGAAAGCATAAAACATATATGAGTTTCGAAAATATTTTCTTTAAACATACTCTAGAGCTGTGATTAAAATCACACTTGCGCTCTTCTTTCTATTTTCTGAAATTATGACAACACTTTAAACATTTTGGTCCAATTCGTTTGATCAAACTCTTGATATCAGTCTCTTAGCAGATACAGATCAGTTGACCTATACACTTGATCCTTCCTCTGTTGAAAGGGCACACGGTTCGTCAGCCGCGCACTCACCCTTACTCTGGGGACCCTCTTTGTTGTCATAACTTAAAACATTTTATAAAACATCGTTCTTCTCTTTCTTTTCTTTCTTAAAATCTGTTTTCTTTCTCTCTTGTACGAATTACTGGTTTTTCATTTGTCTAATGATGTTCTGGAACTTCAAGGGATTTCTCTGTAAAACTTTCAAAAATGAAAACTGGATAAAAGCTCTACTTGAATCTGTCAATTAAATCGGATAATTCTTTTGAATTGAAGCGGAAATGAATAAGGAATCAAATTCTTGAATTTCGTTATTTGTTGAAGAAATGAACAGTAACTATCTGTTGAAGAAATGAACAGTAACTATCTGATGAAGAAATGAACAGTAACTATCTGTTGGTCATTGTCGGAGCAAACACAACTTAAATAAAGAATTTCAGTTGTTGAACAAACCAACAGCTGAACAATATCCCAACAGCTTGTCAGGCCCCGTGCTAATTACTAACAATTAACACCTAATAAGCGCATAAAAACGGAAGCTAAAAATCAGGGCTTAAAAATTTTTCGAAATACTATGGGCCTGAACTTCAAATCATACATTCAAAATATTCAATATTCAAAATATGAGTTGACTCAAACTCATACAACAAGTAACCACATAATATCAATTCAAAATACAGATCCCCAATACATGATAACACGGGGCATCCCCCGGTTCAATACATACCATAAATAGACTGGGACTCAGGGACGCGGGGATCGACCAGCTGAACTTCCACTCTGCCCAGCTAGGTTACCTGAAACTCCTGCAAATGGGCAACGCAGACCCAAGCAACAAACGCAGGAAAACAAATACGAGGTCAAGCCTCAGTACGAAGAGCTATCAAAGCAGATAAACATGCAACATGCTATAAATCAATGCTATGAATGCATGAGGGCTATCAAGAAATCGGATAGCTAGACCAGTCTATCAACTGGCAACTCAAATCAAGCCTCTATACCACACACAGACAATCAGCCGGTGGAAATCATCGGTCCGTGATCATCGGGGCCCGTCAGCCCATCACAGCTCGGTGGTACACACTCGAATCCGGTAGTCACCACCCCGACGATAGTGTTGGACTTTTCGGGCACGACTCAACAGTCGGCCAGTCACAACGTGGCACCCAATCAGGTAATCAAATCAATCTGTCAATTCAGGCTCAAGATGTATGCATGAATGCCATTCAATATCCATGCTTAATGCATACAATTCATAATACGTGCAACAGAATGTATAACTCAAGAAATTCATCAAACTGTTCCACGTAACCACATAGCATCAAAGTCACAGATTTCACAACATTGAAATATAGGCATGTTCACGCTCAAAGCTGCTAAGGGCTGCTCAACGTACCTCGAATCCACAAATTATACCTCACAAATTCAAACAGGGCACGGCAGCACTCACGACCAGAAACCAGCAGCTTTCGCGATCTTCTCCAAGGTCGTTCTGCAGCTTCAAATGGGTATCAATCGAAAGAGAAGTTTGCAAGGAACCCAGCGCCACCGAAAACACTCAAATCTTCGACGGAGAACGACGGAAATCTAGGGAAGAAAGCCTCGGTGAATCAAATTCTGGAATTTCGTTATCTGTTGAAGAAATGAACAGTAACTATCTGTTGAAGAAATGAACAGTAACTATCTGATGAACAAATGAACAGTAACTATCTGTTGGTCAATGTCGGAGCAAACACAACTTAAATAAAGAATTTCAGTTGTTGAACAAACCAACAGCTGAACAATATCCCAACAGCTGATGAACAAAACCAACAACTAATATGAATTAATACATCAGCTGACAACAAACGAAGTCAACAGCTGGTCATGAACTAAACAACAGCTGACAACAGCTGAACACATACGAAGGCAACAGCAGAATCATAAACAAATGCAACAGAACTCAAACAATGCGACAGCTGGAATCTATACTTAGAATATTTTCAACAAAGAAATATCAGTCGTGGTATAAGAACCAGATTTCAGACTTAACCAGGTGAATGACGATGGTTTTCCTTTGTCTGAAGAAATCAAAATATCTGAAGAAATTTCTGGAAGTGATCGAATAAGCTACTTGTAAGCTACTTCGAAAAGAAATCTTTGGAAAACTCAGGAAACTATTGGACGAACATCATCAAACCATTTTCTAAAACTTTTCTGGATCAAAATACAGTAAAACCGTACCTTTCATAAAAACATAGCATGAACTTTTCTGAACTTTTAAATAACAGCCTAAGCCATCTTCCTTTCTTTAAAATCTCATATAAACATGCAAACGGAACTGAATATATGCTTTCACTGAGTGAGCAAGAAACAGAGTTTACTTGCCTGAATTCTTGAACACAACCGCAGTAAAAAATTCAGCCAACCACTAACACTCCGATCGTCTCCTTCGAAAAACTTTAAAAGTCTTTTGTTTGGTTTCTTGAGAGAGAGCACCGCTTAAAAGTAATTTGATTTGAAGATAATGATGCACGAAGCAGCTAACATCCTATATATATATGATTTGTAAATGCCTAGAGAAGAAACGAATGTAACTCAATATGCCAAAATCTTCTAAAAGCGTACTCTGTTTTAATATAAAATGATGCACATGGAAACCGAACGATTTTAGTTAAAACAAAAGGATTCGATCGACTTGCTATAATCGGCTAAACAGCTGCTGCAATCGCATTCTAACATCTGAAATCTATTCAAGCCGAAGGCTGATTAAAGTATAAAATCCAACGTCTGAATCGTTAACATAGTGTGACAACTGATATCACGAAAAGCTGAAACTCAACTCAATATACAATGGAAGCTGAATTTACGTAAACATGAAATCAGAAATTTAGCTCTTAAATGATAAAAAGCTAAACAATACATTTCTGAAATCTGAAACTCGATTAAATCAAGAGTTAAATAGAATAGAATTGTAATCCCTCAATCTCATAACTTTCTAATTTGTGACCTCTAAAATATCTAGGCATTACAATCTACCCCCCTTAAAAGAATTTCTTCCTCGAAATTTCTTACTTAAAGAGATCTGGGTAGCTTTTCTACAAATATCAGACTCACTTTCCCACATAATTTCTCTTTCAGTGTGATTTACCCACTGCATCTTAATCATAGGGATAGTTCTATTCCTTAACTTACGGTTTTCTCTTGAAAGAATCTTTACTAGAACTTCTGCATAAGTTAAGTCTAACGCTACTTAAATAGATTCCTATCTGAGCATCTAATTCAAATATAAGAGACGCATCGCTGAAATGGAATCAGACGCAACAAAGTGGAATAGTATTTGGAAACAAAATAGATCTTTTACTGTTCGCCAACATATATATACAAACATACGTGAATCTGAAACAGACGTAGTAAATGAAACGATGTCGTTTGCACAACAAACAGACATATGAACAGTGAAAATGCTGGTCAAAATGATGGAATGCAACTGCTGATTATGAACAGTGCAAATGCTGTCTATGAAACTGATGCAACAGCTGATGACTTACAAATGCAACAGCTGAAATGTAACTGCTGAATTTAAATATGAAATTCAATCACTGACATAGGAAACGAAATCTGAATAATAACTTGGTGTTGCAACATCAAACGACAGCTACGCTATCAGCTGTTGTCTATCAAACCAGATTTTATACAGATTCGACTACCGAATACATAGCGTCAAGTCCCGATATTACCATCCACCGGAAGATGAACAATCATAAACATACGGGAATCAAACTCGAACTCCTCACGGCGAAGCACTGGGTCTGACGAAACTCTTTCCTAAAAAATCCTGTAACTGATCTTTTAATCCTTTCACTTTTCTTAGGGGCAATCTATGCAAAGGCTTAAAAATTGGAACAACTTCTGGTACCAAATCAATAGTAAACTCTAACTCAAAGGGATCTGAACACAGTACTCTGCTTCTATCTCTCCTAGGTTAACTATCAATTTCTTAACAAACCTATCTGATACAAAAAAATAAGTTGTACCAGAATCTAACAATGCTATTGTAAACATATTGGCAACAAAATCTTACCAGTCGCTGCCAAGGTATCTGATGGAGTTTCTTCAGCTGTCATTATATAAAATCTACTAGTGATACGTGGTCGCTTCTGGGAACAATCTCTAGACATGTGGCCTGGCTTTCCAAAGGTATAACACACCTTCTGGCCAAAAAGACACTGGCCTGTATGGTTTTTCTTACAAATTGTACATGGAGGCCTAATACCTGAATTAGGGATAGCAGAGATAGGCTGAACAACTAATGGTCCTTTTTCTTGAGACTCCTGCTGGTTATTATTCGGTTTCTTATTTTGCCTACAGTCCTTATGTTGAAAAGCTTGTCTTTTCAACTGTCTCTCTTCTTCAATTGCTTTCCAGTCTTGTTCTGCCCGTAGGGCCTTATTCACAGCTGATCTATAATCTA
>KQ997538.1:618866-634481 GCA_001598015.1 Dorcoceras hygrometricum | reverse complement strand
AAACATGGTACTTCGCATCGCAGATACTAGTCTCGAACTCGGGCGGCCTTATCCTAATTTTGACGGCCCAATCGACTAGGAACATGTTCAGAATACACAGTGACTATTAGATGCGTTTCATGATAGCCGTCATACCCACTATCACATCTAACATACACTTTAGTGCATTCTAGGTCTTTACTCAACGCAATTGTAAATCATTATACACACAATGAAAGTAAAGAATGCCATATGGATAAATGCGAATATCATATATAAAGATTGTCATATACAAGAGTCTATAAACCCACACGCCACAAGTTGGCTAGTTGGGCATCTACTCTAACAACACCTTCCTCTGGGGACCCTCTTTGTTGTCATAACTTAAAACATTTTCTAAAAAAATCTTTCTGCTCTTTCTTTTATTTCTTAAAATCTGTTTCTTTCTCTTGTGTACGAATTACTGGTTTTTCATTTGTCTAATGATGTTCTGGAACTTAAAGGGATTTCTCTGTAAAACTTGAGAAAATGAAAACTGAATAAAAGCTCTACTTGAATATGTCAATTGAATCGAATAATTCTTTCGAATTGAAGCGGAATGAATAAGGAATCAAATTCTGGAATTTTGTTATCTGTTGAATAAATGAACAGTAACTATCTGTTGAAGAAATGAACAGTAACTACTGATGAAGAAATGAACAGTAACTATCTGTTGGTCAATGTCGGAGTCAACGCAACTTAAATAAATAATTTCAGTTGTTGAACAAACCAACAGCTGATGAACAAAACCAACAGCTGAATATGAATTAATACATCAGCTGACAACAAACGAAGTCAACAGCTGGTCATGAACTAAACAACAGCTGAAAAAATACGAAGGCAACAGTTGAATCATAAACAAATGCAACAGCTGACAATGAAATAATGCAACAGCTGAGAACCAACAACTGATGAACAAACTAACAGCTGATAAACAATAAACCATGCAACCGCTGAACATGAAATAGTGCGACCGCTGATCGTAAATACGGAATGCAAACAATGCGACAGCTGAAATCTATACTTAGAATATTTTCAGCAAAGAAATATCAATCGTGATATAAGAACCAGATTTCAGACTAAACCAGGTGAATGACGATGGTTTTCCTTTGTCTGAAGAAATCAAAATATCTGAAGAAATTTCTGGAAGTGATCGAATAAGCTACTTGTAAGCTACTTCGAAAAGAAATCTTTGGAAAACTCAGGAAACTATTGGACGAACATCATCAAACCATTTTCTAAAACTTTTCTGGATCAAAATACAGTAAAATCGTACCTTTCATAAAAACAGAGCATGAACTTTTCTGAACTTTTGAAGAACAGCCGAAGCCATCTTCCTTTCTTTAAAATCTCATATAAACATGCAAACAGAACTGAATATATGCTTTCACTGAGTGAGCAAGAAACAGTGTTTACTTGTCTGAATTCTTGAACACAACCGCAGTAGAAATCCAGCCAACCACTAACACTCCGATCGTCTCCTTCGAAAAACTTTAAAAGTCTTTTGTTTGGTTTCTTGAGAGAGAGCACCGCTTAAAAGTAATTTGATTTGAAGATAATGATGCATGAAGCAGCTAACATCCTATATATATATATGATTTGTAAATGCCTAGAGAAGAAACGCATTTAAATCAATATGCCAATATCTTCTGAAAGCGTAATCTGTTTTAAAATAAAATGATGCACATGGAAACCGAACGATTTTAGTTAAAACAAAAGGATTCGATCAACTTGCTATAATCGGCTTGCTATAATCGGCTAAACAGCTGCTGCAATCGCATTCTAACATCTGAAATCTATTCAAGCCGAAGGCTGATTAAAGTATAAATCCAACGTATGAATCTTTAACATAGAGTGACAACTGATATCACGAAAAGATGAAACTCAACTCAATATACTATGGAAGCTGAATTTACGTAAACATGAAATATGAAATTTATCTCTTAAATGATAAAAAGCTAAACAATACATATATGAAATAAGAAACTAGATTAAATCAAGAGTTAAATAGAATAGCATTTTAATCCCTCAATTTCATAACTTTCTAATTTGTGGCCTCTAAAATATCTGGGCATTACATATTTTCATAGTCAGATCTGTTTCATGTTGACAATACTGCTCCTTGTTTTCATGTCTGTTCAACATTACGCTCCACCTGAGGGATCTGTTTTTCCCCAATCGAAATCTGTTTTGCTTTCCAGTACAGTTTCCTTTAGATAAATTTGTTCGCATTTCAGCGATCACTTTCCAGTAGTCAAATCTGATACTCAGTAAGTTTCAACATTGTGAAGCGAGTTTTAAAAGAAGTGAACCCTGCTGATTTTCGAAGCTGATTTCAAAGAAGATTTCGAAAGAAAAGAGTTTAAAGGAATAAAAGTTTATTTTTAAGGATTTATGGCATAGATAACAGACGGTCATAACGAAAGGGTGAGAAGCTGTCCAGATGTCAGTTGCCCTTTCATAAAGGAAGGGTGAGCAGTTGTCCAGATGTCAATTGCCCCTTCACAATGAGCTATATGCTAGAACTGATATCAGAAGTCATTTGATCAAGTGCGCAACGGATCTAAGGAGAGCTTCTAAGCCATAAATCATAAGGTACAAGAAATTAAATGAAGGGATCTGGGTTATTGTCCCAGCATCCAAGCTATGTAAGAATGTTTTAAGAAAGTTTACGAAAGATTGTTTACGTTTAAATGAAGTTCCTTTAAACTCAGTTATGTAAATTTTCAGATTTCTGCCTGCGTTAAATGACTTGTTATTACTCAGATTTTACTTGCTGAGCCCCTAGGCTCATTAGCTTTTAAAATGGTGCATGTGAGACAGTTAAGGGACAGGCGGAAGGTGGAAGCTGAGACAGTTGAGTGGTGAAGTGTTTATCTATGGACAGCGTTTTCCGTGTCTTAGATTTTGTTGTCTTTCATCTTAGACATCTGTATTAGATCTATTGCAATATTTGTAAATTCATATAAAATTTCAGATGTTGTAATATCGCACTTGTAGTATGTATATATATGAATCTGTTTTCCGCAAAATTTCAGTACTTGGCGGTGAATGTGTGTATGTCAGTGTTGTGTTTGTGTTTCGAAAGTTTTTTCTAAGTTATAAGAAATACAGCTTATATAAATTATTGTTTAGCCCTTCGTTTTATTTCAAAAGTTTTATTCAGCCCAAATCAGTGACCCCGTGGGTTCGGGCGTCACAACATGGTATCAGAGCAATGTTCCTGAGATAAACACATGCACTGTCATTTGGATCAGATTTCATCGACCGTTTCTCCAAAGCTGTGACTTTATTTTTCAGAGCATTGTCTTTAAATTTTTAGAATGTTCGGATAATTATATGTGGTGGATTACGGGCTATAGATTATAAGATGTCAGGAAGAGGAAGAGGTAGAAGAGGTAATCCTTTAGAAGAAACCAGTCCTGATAGTAATGCCAGTATCGCTCAACTCTTAAGGTTGCTGGTAGAGCAAATCGGCAGGGTTAATGGCCAATCTTCTAGCAGTAGAGGACCAAGCCATGATGACCCTCAAGAAAAGTTCAGAAGACACAAGCCGAAGGAGTTTAGTGGTACAACGGACCCATTTGTTGCTGAAAGCTGGATCAAATTGATGGAGGTTATCTTTGAATACCTCCAGATGCCAGATTTAGGTAGGCCTAGGTGTGCTATCTACATGCTAAGAGATGACGCCATGATTTGATGGGAAGGAGCTAAGCTGTCTGTGGATTTTTTGAATCTTACTTGGGCAGGTATTCTTTGAGCAATACTTCACGGCAGACAAGAGGTCTGAATTGAAGAGGGAGTTTCTGACCCTGAAACAGGGGAGCATGACCGTACAGGAGTATGTAAGGTCATTTGAAAGAGGGTGTTACTTTGTGCCTTTGATAGGTAACGACCCAGAAGAGAAGTTAAGTCATTTTGTGGAAGGATTGAAGCCTATGTTCAAGATGAACGTTAGGCTATCTGTGCCCAAGACTTCAGAGAAGCAGTGGATAGAGCCTTGTGAATTTAAAGAGACTGGAAGGATGTTGATGAAGAAAGGCAGCAGAAGAGGCAGGCCTTTCAGCAGAAAGATCAGAGGCCCTTCAAGAAGCAATATAAGAATCAGCAAAGGCCTCAGGAGCAGAAACCTCTACCAATCCAACCCATTAGTGTAGTTCCAGGTAGCAATAACAGACCAGTGTGTCCTAAGTGTCAGAAGGTACATCCTGGTCAATGCAGACTTGGACAGAACGTCTGCTACAGATGTGGGTTTCCAGGGCATATCATGAATAATTGCCCACAGTCAAGACAACTGGTGACCAGTAGAACCTACGTGATGACAGTTGATCAAGCCAACCCAGACTCGACAGTAGTCACGGGTAAGATTATGATTGCTGGTTTTCCTTCTATAGCTTTGATATATTCAGGAGCTACTCACTCCTTTATCGCAACCAAGTTTTCTAAGAATCTATTCGTTAAGCCTGACCAGGTAGCTATAGGCTTTTGTGTAACAGTACCTTCGGGAGAAGAGTTAGTATCCCATGACTTGTTTCGAGGTTTAGAACTTAGACTTCAAGGGAATTTGATTACTGCCAATTTAATTGAAGTTTGAAGCTAATCATGTTTGGAGGATTCCTCGTATTATATCAGCTCTTAAGGCTCAACACTGTTTGAGGAAAGGAGGGGTAGGATTTTTGGCAAGCTTGTCGTCCTTAGAAACGATTAGTAAGCCCCAAATTTCAGATGTGGGGGTGGTGAATGAGTTTCTAGATATTTTTCCAGAGGATATACATGGACTACCACCAGACAGAGAACTGGAATTTTCGATTGACTTAGTTCCAGGAGCAGCTCTAGTTTCGAGACCACCTTACCGTTTAGCTCCATCATAAATGAAGGAATTAAAGGAACAGATACAAGATCTGTTGGATAAGGGATTTGTTAGACCGAGCACTTCACCTTGGGGAGCCCCTGTTCTTTTCGTTAAGAAGAAGGATGGAAGTTTGAGGTTGTGTATAAACTATAGAGAGCTGAATAAGTTGACCATTAAGAATAAATATCCCATTCCTAGAATTGAGGATCTTTTTGTACCAGTTGATAGGATCAGTAGTCTTTTCTAAGATTGATTTAAGATCTTGTTATCACCAGTTAAAGATTAAGGCATCAGATGTCTATAAGACATCCTTCAAAACTCGTTATGGCCACTATGAGTTCTTAGTAATGCCTTTTGGACTTAAGAATGCTCCATCAGCTTTCATGGATTTAATGAATAGAGTTTTCCAACCATTTATGGACCAATTTGTAGTTGTGTTCATAGATTACATCTTAGTGTATTCCAATACCAGATTTGAGCATGTCGACCATTTGAGGACAGTGCTTCAAGTTTTAAAGAATAAGCAGTTGTTTGCTAAATTTAGCAAGTGTGACTTCTGGTTGGATAAAGTAGCATTCTTAGGTCATATTATATCTAAGGATGGATTAGAATTTGACCCAGCTAAGGTAGAAGCTGTGCGTGACTGGCCAGTACCAATATCTGTTTCAGAGATAAGGAGTTTATTGGGTTTAGCCGGATATTATATGCGATTTATCCAAGGATTTTCTAAGATAGCTGTCCCCTTGACCTCGCTGACAAGAAAGCTGGTTAAGTATGAATGGACCCCAGAATGTCAAATCAGCTTCGATAAGTTGAAGAAAGCGCTGATAGAAGCCCCTGTGCTAACCATGCCATATGATCAAGGAAAGTTTGTTATATATACAAATGCGTCTAAGTTGGGCTTAGGTGCTGTATTGGTGCAGGACCGTAGAGTGATTTCCTGTGCTTCCAGACAACTTAAGGATCATGAGAAGAATTATCCCACGCATGACTTAGAGTTGGAAGCTGTAGTTTTTGCCCTTACGATTTGGATACATTATCTCTATGGGGAGAAGTGTGAAATATTCACTAATCATAAGAGCCTCAAGTATTTATTCACCCAGAAGGAACTGAATATGAGGCAGAGGAGATGGTTAGAGCTGGTAAAGGATTATGATTGCACAATCAGTTATCACCCAGGAAAAGCCAATGTGGTGGCAGATGCCTTGAGTAGGAAATCTGTTGGATTAGCTCAGCTCTTTGTCCAGAGACCATTGGCGTTTGATATTGAGAAGTCTGGAATAGAAGTAGTGCCTAGCGGTAGTACTATGGTTTTGGCAGATCTCTCCATAAGGTCAAATCTGATAGATCAGATTCGAGAGGGACAACCCAAAGATGAACAACTACAGAAATGGGTTAAACAAGATAGAGAGAGAGGCAGCAACCTCTAATTTTCTGAAGAAGGAATAATCAGATATCTGGGAAGAATCTGGGTCAGAAGGAACTGAAGTATGAGGCAGAGGAGATGGTTAGAGCTGGTAAAGGATTATGATTGCACAATCAGTTATCACCCAGGAAAAGCCAATGTGGTGGCAGATGCCTTGAGTAGGAAATCTGTTGGATTAGCTCAGCTCTTTGTCCAGAGACCATTGGCGTTTGATATTGAGAAGTCTGGAATAGAAGTAGTGCCTAGCGGTAGTACTATGGTTTTGGCAGATCTCTCCATAAGGTCAAATCTGATAGATCAGATTCGAGAGGGACAACCCAAAGATGAACAACTACAGAAATGGGTTAAACAAGATAGAGAGAGAGGCAGCAACCTCTAATTTTCTGAAGAAGGAATAATCAGATATCTGGGAAGAATCTGGGTGCCCCAAGTAGATACGCTAAGAACAGATCTCATGACAGAGGCCCATACAGCCCCCTACTCCGTACATCCATGGACTACTAAGATGTATAAGGACCTCCAGAAGTTGTATTTGTGGCCAGGAATGAAGCGAGACATTGCTAGATTTGTCTCTGAGTGTTTGAATTGTCAGTTGGTGAAAGCTGAACACCAAAGGCCAGTAGGATTATTAAAACCCCTGCCTATTCCAGAATGGAAATGGGAATGTATAGCTATGGATTTTGTAGTTGGCCTACCCAAGACTATTCAAGGATATAAATCTATTTGGGTTATAATAGACAGACTCACTAAGTCTGCTCACTTCTTACCAGTTAAGACAACATACGATGTGAGCAGATATGCAGATTTGTACGTACAAGAAATAGTGAGGCTGCACAGTGTTCCAGTTTCCATAGTATCGGATAGAGATCCGAAGTTTGCATAGAGCTTTGGGTACGAAGCTGACCTTTAGCACAGCTTTTCACCCCAGACAGATGGAAAATCTGAAAGGGTGATTCAGATTTTAGAAGATTTGCTCAGAGCATGTATTGTGGATTTTTCGGAAAGTTGGGATTTAAATTTACCATTGGTAGAATTTGCGTACAATAGCAGTTTCGAAGCATCTATCCAAATGGCTCCATATGAATCTCTCTATGGCCGCAAATGTAGAACACCCCTTCACTGGGATGAAGTTGGTGAGAGAGCTGGTTTAGGACCAGATGTAGTGGAGCAAACAGCAGAAGCTGTTAGAAAGATAAGAGAGCGGATGAAAGCTGCTCAAATTAGACAGAAGAGTTATGCAGATAATAGGAGAAGAGAACTGAATTTTGAAATCGGCGATCATGTATTTCTGAGAATTGCTCCAATGAAAGGAGTAATGCGTTTTGGGAAGAAAGGAAAGTTGAGCCAAAGACATATCGGATCATATGAGATTTTAGAAAGAATAGGAACGCTAGCTTATCGTTAAGCACTGCCCCCGTAGCTGTCAGCAGTGCATAGTGCTTTTCATGTTTCAGCTTTGAGGAAGTATATTCCTAACCCTTCGCATGTGCTAAGCCATGAGCCAATCCAGTTAGCACTAGATTTAAGTTACGAAGAGAGACCAGAGAGGATTCTTCTTCGAGAAGTTAGGAAGCTAAGAAACCGTAGTATCCCTAGTTAAGATACAATGGTCTAACCAATGTGAGCGAGAAGCTACGTGGAAACAGAAGCTATATGCTTAACCTTTACCCATATCTGTTTGGTAAGTAAATTTCGAGAACGAAATTTCAATAAGGAGGGTAGAGTTGTAACGTCCCAAAATCAATAGGACCATATATATAAATATTATTTATTTCAAGGGTCAAAATGACAATTTAAATGTTAGCATGAGCTATTTTATGAAAGCTGATTTTATTGATTTCAGAATTGAGGTATGACGCAGCAAGTTCCAGCAGATGTCCCTCCAAGTGCAATACACGAGCAGATTTTAGAAATCTATTGAAAACAATTTTAAGGAGAACAAAATGATTTCTTTTAAAACGTATTTGGAATATTTTCAAACTAAAATATTGAGAGGAAAATTTTACTAAACTCCATAACTTTAGGTAAGGTGTGTCATGCTTGATTATTAGAACTCACCTGCCACTAATCCCTCCAATATGAATACTTGTTACAAAGGAAAAGTTCATTTCACTTACAGAAAAAAAAACTCTTTTGTGTTCTTTCATATATTTTCAAAGAAACTCGTTGTGATTGCTTGAGGAGGAGGAACTCTGTAAGAACCAACTACAATCGTAAAGCTCAGTTCAAAGGCAAGTAAAAGCTGATCCTTGCTACACCATTTGAAGCATATATTGATTTTTCTCATTTTATGGATCTGCTTGCCTGTATGTTTAAAGTTATGTTTATGTTCATGTTTAAGAAAAAGAAGAAAGATTTGGGTTCAAAGTTATGTTTTCTGCTTCCAAAGTTTTCCAGAATGTTTTAAGAAAGTTAAGGATGTTTAAAAGTACTGAGGAGTTCAGATTTGAGTCACGTATGTTTATGAATGTTCTTCTTTCTAGGTGAATGGTAACATCTGAATTTGACTCTATGTAATCGGAGATGCTAGTCGAATCAGAAACTAAGTCTGGTTTGATAGGCATAACTGGTATTGTAGATGTCGTTCGTGATGTTGCAGCACTAAGTTCTTATTCAGACTTTCTTCCCTATGTTAGCGACTAAATTTCATGTTTAAATCAGCAGTTTTCATTTAAGATTTGTATTTTCTCTATATGAATTTGACTCTATGTAATCGGAGATGCTAGTCGAATCAGAAACTAAGTCTGGTTTGATAGGCATAACTGGTATTGTAGATGTCGTTCGTGATGTTGCAGCACTAAGTTCTTATTCAGACTTTCTTCCCTATGTTAGCGACTAAATTTCATGTTTAAATCAGCAGTTTTCATTTCAGCTTTGTGTTTTCACTACACATCAGATTTTGGTTAGATTTCGCAGTATTAAATACTTCACTTCTGAGTAGCTTACGATTACTCGTTGACAGCTGAGTTGACCAACTTAGTTGCGTTGACATCTGTTAGACCTAGTCGCAGCTGTTTCTTTTCCAAACACCGTTCCTGCGTTGACAGCTGAGTTGACCAGTGACATCTGTTTCGACGTTAGCTTATACTATTTCGAGAGTAAAATCTGTTTCCACAGTTGAGATCTGTTTTGCTTTCCAGTTCAGTTTCTTTTAGAGAAAGCTGTTTCTATTTTAGCGATCTCTTTCCAGTAATCAAGTCTGATACTCGGTAAGTTTTAAAATGGGAAGCAAAGTTTTAAGAAGCGAACCCAGTGAGATTTCAAAAGCTTATTTCAATAGAATATTTCGAAAGAAAGGAGTTTAAAGGAACGAAAGTTTATTTTAAAGATTTATGGCATAGATAACAGACGGTCACCAAGGAGAAGGGTGAGCAGTTGTCCAGATGTCGGCTGCCCTTTCATAATGAGCTATATGCTAAAAACTGATATCAGAAGTCATTTAATCAAGTGCAACACGGACCTAAGGAGAGATTCTAAGCCATAAATCATAAAGTTTAAGAAATTTAAATGAAGAGATCTGGGCTATTATCCTCACATCCAAGCTTACGAAATATATGAAAGAATGTTTATGTTTAAATGATGTTCCTTTAACTCAGTTATGTATATGTTCAGATGTCTGCCTGCATTAAATGATTTTTCTATTATCCAGATTTTACTTGCTGAGCCCCTAGGCTCATTAGCTTTTAAAATGGTGCAGGTGAGACAGTTAAGGGTCAGGCGGAAGGTGGAAGCTGAGACAGCTGGGTGGTGAAGTGTTTATCTATGGACGATGTTTCCCTGTGTCTTAGCTGTTGTTGTATTTTATCTTAGACATCTGTATTAGATCAATTGCAACAGTAGTAAATTCATATAGAATTTCAGATGTTGTAATATCGCAATTGCAGTATATATATGTGAAATCTCTTTTTCCGCAAAACTTCAGTATTTGGCGCCGATATTGTGTATGTCAGCTTTGAGTTTGTGTTTCGAATTTTCTTCTAAGTTATAAGAGATAAAACTTACAACAAATTGTCGTTTAGCCCTTCTTTTTATTTCAAAATTTTATTTCACCCCAAATTCGTGACCCCGTGGGTTCGGGTGCTCACAACCTTGGTTATAATTTATGATTACTCCAGATTCATCTTGTAATAGTTTTAAAGTCAAAAGATCAGACTACAGAACAACTGATAAAAATTTTGAAATGACTTCAAAACGAGAAATCCAGTTCTATAAATAAAATTAATAGTGATTGAGGCACATAATATTTAAATCAAACATTATCCTCCTATTTATAAATAACGGAATCAGACATGAGTTGTCTGCAGCCAGAACACCTCAAAAAAATGGACTTGCTCAAATACAAAATCGTACGTTAAAATAGATTGCAAGAACTATGCTTGTTGATTTCGGGATTTCTCAAAATTTTTGGGCAGAAGAAGTGAACACTACATGTATACTCAAAACAGATCCATTATTAACAAGAGCCTAGGGAAGATGCCTTATGAGATCTGGAATGACAAACAACCTGACATGTCATATTTTAAAATCTTTGGTTAACAACAATGGAAAATTGCATTTGATGAACGTGCTGAAATAGGTATTTGCCTTGGATACTCTAATGTCAGTAGAACATATAGTCTTTAACTATAGAAAGCTGACAGATATCTATCCATGTTGTGTTTGATGAAAAATAGTTTTAACTCATCTTCAGTTGTATATATTAAATATTTAAGTAACCGATAGAAGCTACTAATCATGTTGAGTCTAGTAATGATGAGTTACATGTCACCAGCTTAGATTCAAGATAATCTAGTCCAAACTAATGCAGCAGAGACGACACAAGCTAATCCAACAGACGAAATCCATGTTGATCCAGTAAATGAGACCCATGATGATCCTGAAGATGTAATCCAAGATGATCAAGCGAGAAATTCAAATGAGAATCTAACAACCACGTAGGGTGAAACAGAGCAGATCAAAAAAGATCCCCTTGGACCTAGTTTCTGGTGGAATAGAGATCATCCGCCCTAACTGGTCATCGGTATCGTTCTGCACCACTTAGAACACGAGGACAAATGATAAGCGAATATCTCAACTCTTCTGTTATTTCTAATACAGAACCTAAGAAGTAGAAGAGGCGGAAGAACTTAGCAAGTTTGAAATAAATAAAGTTTGGAAATTAGTTCCTAGACCAATTGATCAAAATATAATAGGTACTAAATGGGTCTTTAGGAACAAACTCAATGAGAAATAAGTCCAGATTAGTTGACAAGGTTACAGGCAAGAGTAAGGAATAGATTTCGACGAATCATTTGATTTTGTAGCCAGATTAGAAGCGATTCTGATTTTTCTCGCGTACATTGCTTATAAAAACATCCAAGTATTTCAAACGGATGTAAAAAGTACGTTGAACGTCATTCTATCTGAGGAAGTATATGTTACACAGTCGCCTAACTTCACATATCATACCAACCCAGACTATGTATATGAACTAGTCAAAGCTCTGTACAGTCTGAAATAAGCACTAAGCATTTGGTATGATACACTATCCAAATATCTACTTGATCATGACTTTGTGATTGGAATAGTAGACAAAACTCTGTTCAAATTTACCAAAAATGGTCATATTTTGCTCGTTCAGATATATGTTGATGACATTATCTTTGTCTAGTCTACTCATAAATTGTGTGAAACGTTTTCCAAACTGATATAGGATAAGTTCGATATGAGCATGATGGACGAATTGACATTTTTCTTGGGCTTACAAGTCAAGAAGCTTGAGAATGGTACATTCATCAATCAAGCTAAGTACACCAAGGAACTTCTGAAGAAGTTTGGGATGGGAAAATGTTCAATCGTAGCTACTTAGATGAGTGCATCCATCAAGCTAGATAAAGACGAAGCTAGAACTACCGTTGAGGTAACAATGTATCGAGGAATAATTGGATCACTATTGTACTTAACTGCCAGCAGATCGAATATCATATTTGCCACTATATGTGTGCTAGATTCCAATCTGATAAAAAACAATCGCATTTAGTGTTGTAAAAAGAATTTAAATACTTAGGGAACTCAGAATGTGGGTTTTTGGTATCCCAAAGATCTTAGTTTCAATTTGATTGGATATTTTGATACAGATTACGCAGGTTTTAAAATAGATAAGCGTAGCACAAGCAGAACATGTCAGTTCTTGGGTGGTAGGCTCATATTGTGGTTCAACAAGAAGTAAACGTCCATAACAATGTCAATTGCTGAAGCCAAAAATTTAGCAGCTGGGAGCTGTTGTGCTCAGATCTTATGGATTCAGCAACAACTTAGAGACTATGGAGTTGAAGTCATCGAAGATCCCATTTTCTGTGAAAACACAAGTGCCTTCGCAATTACTCAGAATCTTGTGCTGCATTCTAGAACCTAGCATATTGATATACGACATCATTTCGTAAGTGAACACATAATGAAAAAGGACATCCGACTGGAGCATGTTTTAACAGATCATCAAGTAGCTGATATCTTCATGAAGCCTATACCAGATGCTAAGTCTTATTACTTTTGAAACATATTGGGTTTCTTAGATATGTTAAACTGAGTATGAATTTGTTCAGGGGTGACGAATTTGGATAAGAAAAAAATCTATGATTTGTGTCTGATCTGATCTGATTGTCTCCAATCTGTTTCAGTTTAGATACATATATTTTCAGATCTTATCAAGGTGTTTGAAAGTTGTTTCCTACCAGATATAATAAAAAGATGAACGGTTGAGATTTAAAATGTCTTTTCAGATCTTTCTAAATCGTACATTACGTTGAATTCAAAACGTCTTTTACTCTACGAGTGACACATATTCCCACGTCTTTTCACCATTACACATACACTCTCGAGTGACAGTAAAAAGTTATTTTATTTTTTTACGTTTTCAAAAATCTCTCTGCATTCCGATTGCATCCCTAATCTGTTATCTTCGTCTATACATCTAAATTGCAAATGACATCCTTTACTACTAATTCTCTACAGATTAACTTTGAATCCATCCTGACCTTATCTGACGAAGGCATGGTACACATGTTCTACACTCTGGAGTCACTCAGAGGCATTCTTGAAGTTTTAGGGTCGGTGTATGAAGAGGCCTTCACTCAGTTCTTTGGTGGTTCATTGGTGATTGAAGCAGCTATGGGTTCGAGATTGGCGATGAGCACAGCCTATCACCACAGACAGACTGACGGTCTGAGCGGACTATCCAGACTTTAGAGGATATGTTGCGAGCGGTAGTGATGGATTTCAGCGGTGGTTGGCAGGATTCGCTTTCCTTGGTGGAGTTTTCTTATAACAACAGCTACCAAGTCACTATTGGAATGGCTCCGTTTGAAGCTTTGTATGGTCGAAAGTGCAGATCCCCGATTTGTTGGGAAGAGGTTGGCGAGAGACAGCTTTCTACACCGGAATTTGTTCAGCATATGAAAGATCAAATTGATTTGATCCGGAGTAGAATGAAGGCTGCTCAAGATCGTTTCTCGAGTTATGCGAACCGTAGACGTCGACCGCAACAGCTACCAAGTCACTATTGGAATGGCTCCGTTTGAAGCTTTGTATGGTCGAAAGTGCAGATCCCCGATTTGTTGGGAAGAGGTTGGCGAGAGACAGCTTTCTACACCGGAATTTGTTCAGCATATGAAAGATCAAATTGATTTGATCCGGAGTAGAATGAAGGCTGCTCAAGATCGTTTCTCGAGTTATGCGAACCGTAGACGTCGACCGCTAGAGTTTGAGGTGGGCGATCGTGTGTTTCAGTCGCAGCGCTTGGTTAGGAAATGAGAATTTTCGAAATTTGGTGAAGTCAACGCTGGTCAAAGTTACTGTAGCTCCAGCTGGTGGATTTTTGAATCAGCAGAGGTGACATCAGCGTGACGCAATGTGAGCTGCTGATTTTAGGATTCGAATTTGAAGTTGCTGCTGGCAGATATTGCGTTTAGCACGAGATGGAGCGAGGAAATGACACGTGTTAATCAACATTTTGGAACGTTGACTATTAGATTCAGCAGATGGTGTTAGAATTAGTCGCAAGAGCTGTCGATAGATATGATGACGTAGGCGTGACGTATTACTTGCTGCTGGTAGTAGTTTGATTTGCGTTGGTTACTGCTGATCAGCAGGCACGCAAATACGAATGTTGAGAAGCGGTGTGAGAATTAGTCGCAAGAGCTGTCGATAGATATGATGACGTAGGCGTGACGTATTACTTGCTGCTGGTAGTAGTTTGATTTGCGTTGGTTACTGCTGATCAGCAGGCGCGCAAATACGAATATTGAGAAGCGGCGTCGTTTGAATTAGTAGATGCGTCGTCGTTTTGCGTGATTTCTCGCGACCAGCAGATAGAATGTTTTGGAGATAGAGCTGTGATCAGCAGATGGTTGTTTTGCTTACGCGAGAGCTGTGGTCTGCTGGTATCTGCTACGGCGTCGTTTGGTTAAGTTGGAACGGTGTCGTTTTGTAGTGCTTTCACGCGAATGCTTTTGTTTGCTTCTGCTGATTTTGTTGAAGAGTAAGAGTTGGCACCTGCTGATCGTTACCTGCTGGGTTGTCGACTGCTTGGATAATCAGCAGATGTTGGATTTGAGAGATTATAAGTAGAAGTGTCGTTCGACACTTAGAAATATTTTGAACCAGCCATATATTATCTCTTCTTCTCCAACCCTTGTCGAATTACTGTTCACCGAGACATTTCTTCCCTAGATTTCCATCGTATCCAGCCTTCGTTTTTGGAGATCTTTGTGGCGCTGAATTCCCCCTGCTTAGCTATTTTGTTTGCTACCCATTTGAGAAGTTGAAGTGCGCTGGAGGTGGAAACGCGTAGCTGCTGGACTTCGAAGCTTTTGAGGAAAGTCTGTGCGTGCGTTCTTCTGCTAGCGTGAGCTTTTGGGTGAGCAATTCTAGTGGTTTGAGCTTAGTTTTTAGTAGTTTAAGTCTGCGTAGAAGTGTAGAATTTGGATTAGCTTCTGGCAGTAGGTTTAGCGTGATTTTGATTAAGAATTGAGCTAAGATTTTAGCTATGTTGTAACAGATTTCAGCTTCCCGGAAGTGTGACTTCGAAGCTTTTGAGGAAAGTCTGTGCGTGCGTTCTTCTGCTAGCGTGAGCTTTTGGGTGAGCAATTCTTGTGGTTTGAGCTCAGTTTTTAGTAGTCTAAGTCTGCGTAAGAAGTGTAGAATTTGGATTAGCTTCTGGCAGTAGGTTTAGCGTGATTATGATTAAGAATTGAGCTAAGATTTTAGCTGTGTTGTAACAGATTTCAGCTTCCAGGAAGTGTCCTGCTGAGTGGTTTGAGCCAGGAGGAATCTGTTAGGTAAA
>KQ997538.1:587254-616688 GCA_001598015.1 Dorcoceras hygrometricum | reverse complement strand
AGCTACTGTTCACCGTCGTGTTCTATTGCCTTTTTCCGTTGATTCCAGCCTTCGTTTTTGACATTCTTAGTGGCGCTGGACTCCTTGAGACTTGCTCTTTCCATTGATGCTAGTTTGGAAGATAGGAGCGACGCGGTGAGAAATCCCGAAGGCCCTGATCGTTCGTGAGTTGCTGGTTTCGTTGAGTGGATTCAGCAGTTGGTTCTTTTGAGCTTCTGGGTGAGCTTTCCTTGTAGTTTGAGCTCGGTTCTTAGTAGTTAGTGCCTGCGTAGAAGTGTAGGATTGAATTATACTTCTGGCGTAGGATTAGCGTGATTGTGATTAGAATTGAGCTAAGATTTAGCTATGTTGTAACAGATTGAGCTTCCAGGAAGTTCCTACTGCGTGATTGAGCCAGGATAAGCTGTTAGGTAAATCGAGGAATTGAGGTACGAATTGAGCAGCTCTTGGCAGTAAGCTTGAACATGCCTATTATGCAATGTTGTGAAATCGTTGGCTTTATGAATTTGTGCTTACGTGAATCAGTTACTGTGTTGATTGAGTGTCTGTTTTGTTTTACGTTATTCATATTATATATGGAGCATGAATATTGAATGGCATTCATGCATACATCTTGAGCCTCCAGATTGATGGGCCCCGATGATCACGGACCGATGATTTCCCGGTTGATAGACCGTGGTATAGAGGCGACTTGATTTAACTGCCAGTTGATGCACTGGTCTTGCTTACCGATGTCCTTGACAGCCTCATGCATTCATAGCATTGATTAGTAGCATGTTGCGTGTTTACCTGCTTTGATAGCTCTTCGTACTGAGGCTTGACCTCGTACTTGTTTTCCTGCTTTTGTTTTGTTTGGGTCTGTGTTGCCCATTTTCAGGAGCTCTAGGTAATCAAGCTGGACCGAGTGGAAGTTCAGCTGGTCGATCCCCGCGTCCTTGAGTCCCAGTCTATATATGATATGTATTGTACCGGGGGATGCCCCGTGTTATCATGTATTGGGGATTTATATTTTTGATTGATACTTGTTGTGTTGGAATTGGAGTCAACTCGTATTTTGTTATCGCTATTTTGAATGTATGAATTGAAGTTCAGGCCCTTAGTATTTCGAAAAATTTTTAAGCCCTAATTTTAAGCTTCCGTGATTATGCGCTTTTTATGTGTAAATTGTTAGTAATTAGCACGGGGCCTGACATGCACAACGGACCTAAGGAGAGCTTCTAAGCCATAACTCATAAAGTAAACGAAATTAAATGAAGGGATCTAGGTTATTGTCCCCGCATTCAAGCTATGAAAGACTGTTTTAAGAAAGTTTACGAAAGAATGTTTACGTTTAAATGAAGTTCCTTTAAACTCAGTTATGTAAATGTTCATATGTATGCCTGCGTTAAATGACTTGTTATTACTCAGATTTTACTTGCTGAGCCCCTAGGCTCATTAGCTTTTAAAATGGTGCAGGTGAGACAGTTAAGGGACAGGCGGAAGGTGGAAGCTGAGACAGCTGGGTGGTAAAGGTGTTTATCTATGGACAGCTTTTTCATGTAGATGTTGTTGTATTTTATCTTAGACATCTGTATTAGATCAATTGCAACATTAGTAAATCCATATAGAATTTCAGATTTGTAATATCGCACTTGCAGTATATATATATGAAATCTATTTTCCGTAAAATTTCAGTACTTGGAGCCGAACGTGTGTATGTCAGTGTTGTGTTTGTGTTTTGAAATTTTTCTAAGTTATAAGAAATACAGCTTATAACAAATTGTCGTTTAGCCCTTATTTTTATTTCAAAATTTTATTTCACCCCAAATCAGTGACCCCGTGGGTCCGAGCGTCACACTTCCTCAGTCAAGATGACATTTAGAAAGGCACTCTTTACATCCATAAGAAAGACTTTGAAGTCTTTTGTTTGGACCGAAAAACAACTTAACAGCGCTGCTATTGAAAAATAAAAATTTTGCGCTGCTATAACTTTGGTGCAATACCTCGGGTTCTTGAACATTAAAACAGAGCACCGGAGACAGATCTGGTATGTAATAAAACATGCGGAAAACACCAGAACTGAATCCTAAATTTTAAAACAACACAAACAGATTTCTGTTGACAGAAATCTGTTCGCCTACTGTGTGTGCAATAATGTGTGCGTGCTAAGTTAACGTGCATATGCGGAATAAATAACAGAATACAATACACAACTATTTGTTTATGTAAGTTCGGACTTCAATGTCCTACGTCTCCCCTTCTTCCTCCTCGGAAGGTTCCACTAGAAGATTTGATCTACACATTGTGTACAGACCCGATCCCGCAACCAGCAGCTGAGAGAACTTCTAGACTCCACCAGCCCTCGACTGTCACTCACTTGCTTTACGCCTATGTGAGAAAGGCTACAGAAACAGAGTTTAACGTCTTCGTGCTTGGACGGGATCTGATTTTTGTTTGTGATTCACTCGCTAATCAATTTCGCACATCTCTCAAAATATGCGACTGAATCTGTGTGTGTGAGATTTTACAGTGTATCGCTCAACTCTCAAATGAATAAATCTCACACACTGGGAAAATGCTTCTACAAAAGCTGAATAGAACTCAGCAGTCGACACTCGTAGTACGCTCCTCTCTAATGGCGGTCGACTGCTTCGTCTCTGTTTTTCTTCCCTTTTTGTTCTTTTGAATCTTCACGGAATCATCATCTTCTTCCTTCAAATCTTCTCCCTTAAATAGCCTCTGTTCAAATTCAATCCGTTGGACACAAATTCTTCCCGTTTGAAATATGTTCTGTAAAGTACCGACAGGGAGTTGTCTTTGTGTCCTTTCTTTTGCAGGATTTTTTTCGTCTTCAACACTTGAACTAGGCTCAGCAGTTCACATCCGGCTTTAGTAATTCTTCATAATATAATTCATAAACTGCTTCGCTTGAACCTGATCAACGTCTGTTATCAGCTTTGTGATTCACTCGCTAATCAATTTCGCACATCTCTCAAAATATGCGACTGAATCTGTGTGTGTGAGATTTTACAGTGTATCGCTCAACTCTCAAATGAATAAATCTCACACACTGGGAAAATGCTTCTACAAAAGCTGATTAGAACTCAGCAGTCGACACTCGTAGTACGCTCCTCTCTAATGGCGGTCGACTGCTTCGTCTCTGTTTTTCTTCCCTTTTTGTTCTTTTGAATCTTCACGGAATCATCATCTTCTTCCTTCAAATCTTCTCCCTTAAATAGCCTCTGTTCATATTCAATCCGTTGGACACAAATTCTTCCCGTTTGAAATATGTTCTGTAAAGTACCGACAGCGAGTTGTCTTTGTGTCCTTTCTTTTGCAGGCTTTTTTTCGTCTTCAACACTTGAACTAGGCTCAGCAGTTCACATCCGGCTTTAGTAATTCTTCATAATATAATTCATAAACTGCTTCGCTTGAACCTGATCAACGTCTGTTATCAGCTTTTGCCTTTCATTAACAACTGTTAGCTTCTGTTGATCTTCTGCTGATTTATTGTTCTTCTCAACTTCTGCTAATTGATTCATCTGCTAATTTATCGTGCACTGCTTCGTTACTGGTTGTATCTTCAACTACTGCGTTTGGTTTAATTATTCTGTTTCTTCTCTTCAACTTTGGTTTTTCTTTGGCTATGCGCTGCGTCTGGTTTATTCTCTTCCCAGCGTCTGGTTTTGATCCTTGATGCGCAACAGCTGATTCTCTTTTAATTTCACTGTAGCTACCTGCTGGTTTCCCTTAAGAAAGGTACCTGCTGGTTATTACTATCGCAAAAACCATCAACTGAATCTTAGCGCGAAGGCAAAATGTTGTCGTATCCATTTATCCAAACAACATCGTTTTGCTATCGCTAACGTCAAGTACCAACGACTGGTTGTACTGTAGCTTGCGACTGGATTACCCACAACTGGTTAGTTCAAACTCCACCGTTTTAACTTATCCGAATTACATCGTTTGCTCTACATCCTCGACTGGTTAAATAACACTGTAGCCCTCGTCTGGATGTACTGTAGCTTGCGTCTGGATTTATCTTTTCTTCGCGCTACGTCTGATTCACTGTTAAGCGTTAAACGACGTCGCCCCATATCTTGCGCTTCTTTTGTCAACTGCTGATTGTGATGACATCACTGTTGACGTCATCATCGCTGATCCATCTCGTTGTCAGCTGATATTGCTGACGTCATCTTATCCTTAGCGTTCCAGCTGGTTCATATTCCACTTGCGTCTGCCAGACTTCTACTGTTCACTTCTTTGCGCATCAGCTGGTCCAGCTTTTTCTTTAGCATACCAGCTGGTCTAGTTGCTCATATAATCACTCCAGCTGGTCTTAACTAATAACGGTATGCTGACTCAACTCTGGACGTCTCCATTGCTAAATCAACATCCGTCTGAATGAAAAAATACACCAGCTAACATCTGCACACTTAGTAGAGACATTAGAAACAAAATAACAGGTTTTGTGTAATCAAAACTCAGAACTGGATCTGTGTAAACAGATCCATCATCTTTGAATTCAGCATATGCAAGAAACATGCGAATGGCCTCTAATCTGGCTACAGGAGCAAAGGTTTCATCAAAATATTTTCCCTCTAGTTGTCTACAACCTTGAGCCTCTAGTCTAGCCTTATTTCTAATAACAACACCATCCTCATTCAGTTTGTTCCTAAAGACCCATTTAGTCCTATCACTGAATGATTAGTAGGTTGAGGAACTTACTGCCATACATTGTTTCTCTCAAATTGGATAAGTTCGTCTTGCATAGCATCTATCCAGCTTGGGTCTGCTAAGGCTTCTTCTATCAGCTTAGGTTCTATATGAGAAATGAATGCTGAATTGAAGTACTCATGAATAAGCTGGTCTTGTGTGCGAACAGGAGAATTTACATTACCTATGATCTGCTCAGGTGGATGATTTCTTTTCCACCGAAGATCAGATCCAATTGGACTGTTCAACTTGGATGTCTGGCTGTAAGTCTTCATCTTGATCACCTGGTACTGATTCCACTTGATGGATTATATGATCAGCTTGCGCATCATCTTATCCAATAGTCGGGTCATCACTTGCAGCTGGCACACTGGTTGCGATCTGTTCCTGCACTTGGTTAACATTAGCCAAATCAATGACTTCTATGTTACCTGTCTGATCAGTTTGCGTAATTTGGATGTCATCGTTTGGTGTGTACAGTGCTTTTTGTGTATCATCTTGATCACCTGGTACTGATTCCACTTGATGGATTATATGATCAGCTTGCGCATCATCTTATCCAATAGTCGGGTCATCACTTGCAGCTGGCACACTGGTTGCGATCTGTTCCTGCACTTGGTTAACATTAGCCAAATCAATGACTTCTATGTTACCTGTCTGATCAGTTTGCGTAATTTGGATGTCATCGTTTGGTGTGTACAGTGCTTTTTGTGTATCAGCTGAATATCTAATATATGGCACTTCATCACTCGAGTCGTCTAAGCTGGTTGACTCCAGACGTGTACACAAGTCGTTTAAGCTCGCAGCTGAATTAGATCAAAAATTGGTCTCATCAAACACGAGTTGAGCTGATTCTTCAACCGTCAAGCTCAGATTGTTAAACACTCTGTAAGCTTTGCTCACGGCTGAGTATCCAAGGAATATACCTGCATCATATTTTGCATCAAAAGTGGTTAGATGCTTTTTGCCATTCTTATGAATGAAACATCTGCACCCAACACCCTGAAATAAGAAATTTCAGGTTTCTTGCCACTCCAGATCTCATATGGGGTAATTCCATGATTCTTTTTAATCATCGATCTGTTCTGAGTGTAGCAAGTTGTGTTAACTGCTTCAACCCAAAATTTTGAGAAATACCGGAATCAGCAATCATAGTTCTAGAAGCCTCTTTTAAAGTACGATTTCTCCTCTCAGCTAACCCGTTCCGCTGAGGAGTCCTAGCTGCTGTAAGCTGATGCTTTATTCTAATATCTTCCAGATAAGAGAATAGTTTGATATAAAAAACTCAGTACCTCTATTACTTCTTATCCGGTTGATACTGCAAGATTTGTCATTTTTCAAACGTTTTAAAAGTTTTATCAACTGGTCAGCAGTATGATCCTTTGATTTTAAAAACACCACCCATGTAAATTTTGAAAAATTATCAACAACAACAAGGGTGTATTTTGTTCCCCCTAAGCTGTCTATGGGTATTGGACCAAAAAGATCCATATGTAAAATTTCCAAGTTTCGGGAAGAACTATTGCCGCTTTTCTTTTTAAATGTAGAACGAATATGTTTTCCCAGCTGGCATGCTAAGAAAATCTTGTCTTTTGAAAATTTTATTTTGGGCAAACCAGAAACCAGATTAAGCTTACTCAGATTGAATATTGTTTTGAAATGTAGATGATTCATTCTCTGGTTCCATAGCCAGCTCTTGGAAGAGTCAGCTTCTAAGAAAACTTGTTCAGACCCCAGATGCTCTGACCAGTTTACAGTGTAGGTATTCCCCGATCTATTTCCTATTAATACTGTCAGACCATCTGGATTCTGAACTGTGCACGTGTGCTTTTGAGAGTTAACCGTGTAACCATTTTCACACATCTGACTTATACTAATAAGATTATAGCACATGTTCTCAACAAGAAGAACATCATTAATTGAAAGGTTACCATGGGTAAGATTACCCTTACCCATAGTGTTACCGTGTGAGTTGTCACCAAAGACAATTCTGGTCCTTCGTGTGGCTTCAGATTTGATAACAGCTATGAATTTCAGTCATGTGCCTCGCACAACCACTATCCAGATACCATTAGATTTGAGTCCTCCGAAGCTGTGTACCTATTATCCTGCAATCATAAAAATAAACTTTTGGTACCCAATTTCACTTGGGTCCATATAGGATTACCCCTTTCGGAACCTATACTTGAATTACCTTAACATTTTTCCCAGTATGAATATCCACAAGGGTTCGTTCTGAATTTTTGTGCGATCTGTTGAGTTTTGGTTTCGTACGTTGGCCATTCAGATCACGCTTGGACTGAACCTTTGCCATTTAGCCTTCGTTGAACCACGCCTTGGCTGGTTCATAACTGACGACTTAGGTACAGTTTTCGCCTTGTCCTTTTCTAATCTGTTCGTTAGCCAGTTGGGCTTACAGTTCTCAGTATTGGTAACCAATACCATTTTTGCCCTTTTGGTTCAGCTGTCCAGTGATCTGGTCATCATAATTGACCGACACATAAACATTATGTATCACACTAGCATTGAAAAAATTCATTTTCTTGAATTTGCCATCATCCAGATCTGACTGAGTACATATTTCCTCTGAGTTGCTTTCACCAAAGCTGAAACCTAAGCCAGTTTTGTCATCTAATGGCTTCTGGGTTTCATGCAGCTTACTCAAGGAAATCGAAGACTTAGTCCCGGAACTCATCACTTGATTTAATCTTTCATTTTCTTATGAGAGTTCACAGTACTTTTTTCTCAATGAATAATTCTCAATTTTCAGCTTACTCAACTCAGTTTTGTAAAATGTCAGTTTCCCCAAGCTGACCAGTGCTTGGTTCAGCTGAACTGTTTTTAAAATATCTGTTATTAGATTTAATTTCCTCTATGTTTGAGATATTTTTCTGTACTCATGGACCATCTCATTTAGTGTGATGATGAGGTCCTCACGTGTAAATTCACTATTAGATAAATCAAATATCTCATCGTCAGTAGTTTGATTAGTCATCAAACAGTGGACTTCTTCCTTCTCACTCTCACTCGATGAGCAGCTTGATGTTGTTTCAGAGTCTGAGTATGCCTATTTTCTGTTGCTCTCCTTAGCAACAAGTACCTTTCAGTCATTATTTATGTTAGGCCTCTTCTCATATCTGTTCCTTCTTCTTTCTGTGGACCGCTTATCATCTTTCTTGGGCTTGTTGCAATCTACTGCAAAATGCCCCGGTCTGCCACAGTTATAACAATTTTGATCAGTAGAAATATTTTTAGATTTATGTGCATTGTTATAATTAAAAGAAGGGTTTCGAGATCTTCTCATAAATTTACCCAAAATTCTTTACAAAGAGGGACATGACGTCGTTGCTAATTTTCTCTGCTTTCTTGCTTGGTGAGCTCTGTTCTGAAATTGTAGCAGCAAGAGCCTTCGTGGGTTGTGAGTTTGAAGGCCCAGCCTCTGATCTGGCTTCCAGATCGAACTCATAAGCTTTAAGATTTGCAAACAGATCATGGATTTCCAGCTTGTTCAGATCTTTTGATTATCGCATTGCCATCGTCTTCACGTCCCATTCCCTTTGCAGTGCTCTCGTCACTTTAAGAGCTAGTTCTCTGTTGTTATAATCCTTTCCAAGACTTGTATGTTCGATCACAACAGAGCTGAATCTCTCGTCGAATTCGGTCCTGGTCTCTCCTTCTCTCATCTTGATTGACTCATACTTCTGCTGGGAAACAGTCATCTTGTTTTCTTTCTTCTCATCGTTGCCTTCGCAAATTTGTGTCAGCTTTTCCCAGATCTCTTTTGCAGTAGCACAGGTATTTATTTTGCTGAACATATTTTTGTCCAATGTCTTGTAGATATATCCTTTGCTACGTTGTCCAAATTTGCTTTCTTCTTATCTTCCGCTGTGTACTCAAATCTGGTCATTTCTATCCATTGTGGAGCAACAACAGTAATGTCTATGGCCGGGTTGGCCTTCATGATCTTCATGGGTCCATCTGTTATGACGAACCACATATCATCATCCTGAGCTGCTAGATGGGCTTGCATCCTGATCTTCAAGTCATCATATGACGTTATGTTGATTACGGAATAATTGTGTTGGATAGAGAATAATCTGTTATGACGAACAACAACAATTTTACAAGCGTGTGCTTAACTCAAAGCTACATGACCAGCTTAGAGGATCTCAGTTCTAATATGTTTTCTCGATTAACAATAAAGTGCGGAAATAAACCGATGAAATAGTGAATAGTAATAAAATAACGATGCACGTAAATAAATAGAGAGAGTCAAGAGTTTTCTGGAAGTTCGGATATCAATATCCTACATCTCCCCTTATTCCTTTTCAAAAAGATTGCACTAGAAGACTTTGATGGTTACAGCGTCTGCAAACACCAACTCACTTAAGCCTCGCTTAAATAGAACTCCTAGCAACCAATTACAACGCAGACTCCTATGCTGATTACAAACAAACGTATTTTTAGAACTGTTGAGATATCAACTTCTTTACAAACTCTGATCTGAATATATCAACGATTACAAATCAAACAGAGTTTGTAAAACTTATGGTTTCTTATACAATAAGACTCGTTTTCTAATGTAAACCAGAAGGAAATCTCGAAGGTTAAGAACTAAAAAGCTTCAAGTATGTTCTTCGAGATTGAGAGCTGGGATTGAGTCGTAAGATGAAGAAGGAAAAGTAGTCGAGTTCTTTTTAAAGTCGTGAATTTTCCCAGAGTGCTTGAGAGAGATTTTCTGCTTGAACCACTTAAGATATTTATATGCATCCATCTTCTTCGGTTATTAAATGAGCCTGTAGACACAAACCATATTTGAATATCTTCATCGTACCAAGCATTAATTGCGCCATTAATGTTGTGTAGAAGGTTTGTCGGCTGTTGTCAGAACTTAGTAAACTTTAATAGGTAAACACCGACTGAAACCAACTCTGCGTTCTATACGATATACTCTAAATATCTCTGATCTTGAATAACTTTAATAAATTTGTCTTACAGGCTTTATACGCTTCAATATTGATCGTTGAATCCTTTGGAACAAATAGTTGTTAAGATCTGAAGCTGTGATCTGAAATTTGTGTCTGAGCTGAAATCTTCTTCGGCTCTCAGCTGAAACCTGTTCTAAGTTGTTTCTTATATATAAGATTCAAGATATTTCTCATTTACAAATATTTCCCTTCTTCTCTCTTTATCCATAACTTCGTCAGATCTGAAATCCCTCTCTGCGAATAATAATAGCTTTCGCTGCTGCTAAGATCAGAACGTCAAAGAATAATAAATCTATTACTAACCTGTTCTGTTTCTTAGAAGACTCTGATCTGATTTGATCTGTAGAATACGCCTCTGCTCTGAACTCAATAGATTCTGTCCTGATCTGAGATATAACCTTCTGAACTGAACTGATAGGCTCTGATATGATCTGCTAAATAAGTCTCTGAACTAATCTGATACCCTCTCATCCGATATATTCTTATCAGCAGTGGGAGCAGCAGTTGCTGTTTCTATCTCCCGAAAGAACTCTGTTTGCTCAGAAGATGTCCCCACAAGATGAACAACTGAACCAGTTTCTGTCTGAACACCGACGTCTGTCGCAGTGACCTTCTCAGTTACATGGTTCTTCCAACATCAGTCTCCACCTGAGCAGTTTCAGCAATAACCTACTCAATTATCTGATCAACAGGGTCAACAGGCATATCTACCCTCTGTTCCTCAACTATATTCTCAATAGAAACCTCTACAGCAACGGTTGTTGGCTCTCCAACAATTTCATCATCAGAATCGAGTTCCAACCCCCTCTTCCTCTTTTGAATTTTACTTATTGGTGCAGGAAGGGGCACAGTAGAAATTGGTGCAACAACTTGAACGGGTACTGCCTCAAGTGCTGACTCAGTAGCAACAGCAGCAGCTTTTCCAACACGGGTCTGCTTCTTCTTCACAATTGGCTCATCAACAGCCGCTGGTATCTTCCTCGACACAGCCTTTTTGACGGGTGTTTTCTTCACCCTGGGTACATCAGTCACTACCTCCACACAAACCTTGTCATTAACAGCTATGTATCTGTGGACAATATTCTTGGTTAGGATTTTAGAAGAGGGGAACTCTGAGGAATCTCCCATTTCCAAGTTCGGAACATTCTCCAGCAAAAGACTGATTTTAATGGCATAGCCCTTGGCTTGCCTTGAGCCCGCAGTCACCATATCTTTGAGAATATTAAACAGCAGCCTGTTCCAGTTAATTGCTATTCCACAAGTGATAGCTGCCATCATCAAAAACTGTTCCAGGGTGACCGCATCAAAGGACCCTGCCTTTACAGATATTGTCTTTGCTAGAATATCACTGAGAAGACGGAACTCAAATTTCATTTCCCGCATTTTTCCCGGAAGTACTTACTTGTTCACCAGAGAAAGAGAAGATGGTCCCCGCATAAAATACAATATCCTTTGGAATCTCAGATAAATCTGTCAGCCCATCGATTGGCAACTCAAACGTACTGGCGAACAACTCCTCAGAGATATCCACCTGTTTCCCACGAATAGTACTGACTACCTTTCCGTCCCGGACGGAGCCATTAAGAAAGAACTCTGTCAAGGCATATTCATATAAGACTGCTGGGAAACCCAAGAATTCTGATAGGACAGATGGCATTAGGGCTTCAAACATTGATACCATACCCGGGTTATCCATAGCAAGAACAGAGTCAAAAAGATGTGAAAGGTGTTGGTGAAGAGTGATGATTCCATCGCAGCTAGTTGATAAAGAGATAGAACACCTGAAAAATATTTGCAGAGAACACACAATAGAGTACGAGAACAAGAATACCAGAGAGTAAAAAGCTTAAGGTAAGTGGAAGGTTAAACAGGAAACGCCGTAATATATTCAAGGAATGCAAAAAGTTACAGAAGAGAGAAAATGTAGATGTGACTTTTTGCATGATGACTAACCACGTGTCAATCATCCGACGGCGCGTACAATTTTGGAAATGATTTTGAAAAGAATTTATCAAAATTGCAAAATAAGAAAGTGATTTTAAAATAATTTTTCAAATATTTTAATCGTACAGTGAAAAGTAAAAGAAAATGCGCCCCAATATTGTATAACATCACAGATGGTTTAATATATCGCTGAGGGTAGAGCAGGATCTGATCACAAATAAGTATCAGCTGTGTATATGTGGCATCTGAGTGTATCAAGATCCCACATATTCAGCTGACGTAGCACTTAACAATTCAGATCCTGGTTCCCCCTACGATTAAGATCCTCCCAATTAAATATGCTTGCCTCAGCTGAAGATCTTTGCGTCCCCCCTGAACAAAAGACTCGTAGCTGAGTTAAGAAACAACTGTAAACATGCAAATTATTAGCTCACAGACAATTCAAGGCAACTCTAGGAGACCTAATATGTTTCTAAAATAAGAAAACTTAGCGTCTGTTAGAGGCTTTGTGAAGATGTCAGCTACTTGCTGTTCAGTCGACACATACTCCAGCCAGACATCTTTCTTTACCACGTGGCCCCTGATGAAATGATGCCTGATGTCAATGTGTTTTGTCCTTGAATCAGCATTGGATTTTGGGTGATCGCGATGGCATTGGTGTTGTCACAGAGAATGGGCGCTTCAGAAGCATCAATGCCATAGTCCTTCAGCTGGTGTTGAATCCATAGTATTAGAGCACAACAGCTGCCAGCTATTAGGTACTCTGCTTCAGCTGTGGACGTTGCAATGGACGTCTGCTTCTTACAGAACCAGGAAATCAGTCGATCCCCTAAGAATTGACAAGTCCCACTTGTGCTTCTGCGATCAATCCTACATCCTGCCTAGTCTGCATCACTATAACCGATTAGTTGAAAGCCTGAGTCTTTGGGATACCAAAGACCCACGTTGGAAGTGCCTTTCAAATATTTTGAAATGCGTTTCACGGCTATATAATGTGATTGTTTAGGCTCTGCTTGAAATCTAGCACACATACAGACAGCAAACATGATGTCGGTCTGCTAGCAGTTAAGTATAGCAAAGAGCCAATTATACCGCGATAAAGAGATACCTCAATGGAAGATCCAGCTTCGTCTTTATCTAGCTTGATTGAAGAGATCATTGGGGTCGCTTCTGCTGAACAGTTGTCCATGCCAAATTTCTTCAGCAGTTCTTTCGTATACTTTGCTTGGTTAATGAAAATTCCATTTTTCAGCTGTCGAACTTGTAAGACCACAAAGAATGTTAGCTCGCCCATCATGCTCATCTAAAATTTGTCCTGCATCAGCTTGGAAAATGTTAGGATAGAGGATTTAGATTAGTGATTAATTGATTTGATTTGGGATTAATCATGTGCATTTTGAGGAATTGCGAAAGAAGTAAGGTTCCTGCTGTTTCATCAGCCGCAGCGCTAGTTTTAGAGATGAAAAATATTGAATTTTGGTGTAGTCAACGCTGGTCAACGGTACTGTAGCTCCTGCAGGTGGATTTTGAATCAGCAGAGATGACGTCAGCGTGATGCAATAGGAGATGCTGGTTTTGGTTTCGAAGTTTGAAGTTGCTGCTGGCAGATGTTGCGCTTAGCGTGAGATTGAATGAGGAAGTGACACGTGTTAGTCAACATTTTGGAGTGTTGACTATTGGATTCAGCAGTTGCGCTTGTGAACAGTGATCAGCTGATGGTTTGTGGAATCAGTCGCAAGAGCTGTTAATAGATATGATGACGTAGGCGTGACATATTCCTTGCTGCTGGTAGTAGATCGCGTTGTGTTGGTTGCTGCTGACCAGCAGGCGCGCAAATACTAATGTTGAGAAGCGGCGTCGTTTGAATTAGTTGAAACACTGCGTTTTGAGCTTTTCGTTTGAGATATCAGCTGTTGGTAGCAATGTTTACGTAACTAAAGTGACGTCGTTTGGATTAGTAGATGCATCGTCGTTTTGAGTGACTTCACGCGACCAGCAGATGGATTGTTTTGAAGAGAGAGCTGTTACCAGCTCTTGGTAGTTTTGTTTGCGAGAGCTGTTGTCAGCTGGTGTTTGCTACGGCGTCGTTTTGATAAGTGGGAGCGGTGTCGTTTTGAAGTGTTTTCGTGCGATTGTTTGTGTAGTCGTTGCTGCTGAATTTAGCGAAAGAAAGGAGGTATCTGCTGGAAGATCTCTACTGTTCAGTCGACTGAATATTGGTGTTCAGCAGACGTTGATTTGGGGAGATTATATATAGAAGTGTTGTTCGACACTTAGAATTATTTTGAGCCAGATATTTCTTATCTTCTTCTCCAAACCCTCGTCGAGCTACTGTTCACCGTGATTTTTCCACCGCCGATTCCCATCGCTTCCAGCCTCTATTTTTGGCAACCTTAGTGGCGCTGGATTCCCCTTGCTTAAATCTTTCGTTTGCTACCCAATTGAGACGCTGTATTAGCGCTGGTGGGGAGACGCGAAGCTGCTGGAGTTCGAAACTTTTGAGAAAAATCTGTACGAGCGTTCTTCTGCTAGCGTGAGCTTTTGGGTGAGCATTCCTTGTAGAATTGAGCTTTGTTCTTGTAGCTAGTGCCTGCATAGAAGTGTAGGAATTGAATTATACTTCTGGCCGTAGGATTAGCGTGTCTTTGATGAGATTGAGCTAAGATATTAGCTATATTGTAACAGATTTGAGCTTCCGGGAAGTTCCTACTGCGTGATTTGAGCCAGGAGATATCTGTTAGGTAATTCGAAGAAGGAAGGTACGAATTGAGCAGCTCTTAGCAGTTTTGAGCTTGAGCTTGGGCTATAATTCGATGATGTGAAATCTGTGGCTTTACTGATATGTGCTTACGTGAATCAGTTACTGTTTTGATTGAATGTGTATACTGCTTTATGTTTAGGCATATTATGTATTGAGCATGGATATTGAATTGGCATTCATGCATACATCTTGAGCCTGATTTACAGATTCGATTTGATAACCTGATCAGGTGCCACGTTGTGACTGGCCGACTGGTGAGTCGTGCCCGAAAAGTCCAACGCTATCGTCGGAGCGGTGACTACCGGATGCGAGTGTCTACCGCCGAGCTGTGATGGGCTGACGGGCCTCGATGATCACGGACCGATGATTTCCCGGTCGATAGACCGTGGTATAGAGGCGACATGATATGATTTGCCGGTTGTTACACCGGTCTAGCTGACTGATTTCTTTTGACAGCCTCATGCATTCATAGCATTGATATATAGCTTGTTGCTTGTTTATCTGCTTTGATAGCTCTTCGTACTGAGGCTTGACCTCGTACTTGTTTCCTGCTTTTGTTTTGTTTGGGTCTGTGTTGCCCATTTGCAGGAGCATTAGGTAATCAAGCTGGACCGAGTGGAAGTTCAGCTGGTCGATCCCCGCGTCCCTAAGTCCCAGTCATATATGATATGTTTTGAACCGGGGGATTCCCCGCGTTAACATGTATTGGGGATTTATATTTGGTTGATTTACCTGTTGTGTTGGAGTTTGAGTCAACTCGTATTTTATTATTGCTATTTTGAATGTATGATTTGAAGTTCAGGCCTTTGTATTGCGAAAAATTTTTAAGCCCTGATTTTAAGCTTCCGTGTTTATGCGTTTATTATGTGTTAATTGTTAGTAATTAGCACGGGGCCTGACAGAAAACTTTTGACACAATTTGGGGTTAGTTGACCCAAAGATAATATCATCAACATAGATTTGTACCAATAAGACATGATCAGCTTTAACAAATTTGAACAGTGTCTTATCAACTGTGCCTATTGTGAAATCATGCTCGATTAAGAGTTTGGAAAGTGTATCATACCAAGATCTGGGTGCTTGTTTCAACCCATACAGAGCTTTATCCAATTTACAAACATGGTTTGGATATGTATGATCTTACAAAGCCAGGAGGTTGTGCAACATACACTTCCTATGTTAAGATGCCATTGAGAAATGCACTATTAACATCCATTTGAAATACTTTAAAATCTTTTAATGCAGCATATGCAAGAAACATGCGTATGGCTTCAAGTCTAGCTACAGGTGCAAATGTTTAATCAAAATCTATTCCTTCCATTTGCCTAAATCCATGAGCTACCAGTCTAGCTTATTTCTAGTTACTATTCCATCTTCATTCATTTTGTTCCTAAAGACCCATCGTGTTCCTATGACTGAATGATTTGAAGGTGTAGGTACAAGTTGCCATACGTTATTTATCTTAAACTGATTAAGTTCCTCCTGCATAGCTTCTACCCAGCTTGGGTCTGCTAAGGCTTCATCTATTTGTTTAGGTTCTATATGAGAGATGAAAGCTGAATCGAAATGATCATGCAATAGCTGGATTCGTGTGCGAACATGAGATTCGATATTACCTATGACCTGCTCAGGCGGATGATTTCTATTCCACAGGAGATCAAGTCCAATTGGATTTTATCCTTGTTCTGCTTGGATTTCTTGCTGGATAGCCACATCTGGATTTTCTGACACCAATTGATAGTTTGCGTTGCTGGCTTGTGTGTCAGATGTTGGTCTAGATACCAATTGATGTGAAGTACTTGCAACTGGTGCGTTAGATATTGGTCTATGTATGGCAAGATCTGTTTGTTCATCATCTGGTTGAGCAACATCTGTTTGAGCATCTTGTGCATTCGACACTTCAGCTCCAACAGCAGGCACACTTGGAGAGATCTGATCCTGTGTTGAGTCAACGTTAGTTAAATCGATGACTACTGGATTTGGATTACCTGTCAGATCTTGTGGTGCATTGTTGCGTGGTGTGTCCAGTGCTGGTTCCATATCTGCTGAATGTCTTTGTGGTGCCATGTCATCATCGGAGTCATCAATGCTGGATGATTCTAGACGTGTACATAGATCGTTAAGGCTCGTGGCTGAATTTGATTTAAAACCTGTCTCATCAAAGACATCGTGTGCTGACTCATCAACAGTTAGACTCCTATTGTTAAATACTCGATAAGCCTTGCTCACTTCTGAATAGCCTAGAAAGATACCTGCATCAGATTTTGCATCAAAAGTTGTTAGGTGCTTTTTGCCATTATTATGAATGAAGCATCTACACCCAAACACCATGAAATATGAAATATCTGGTTTTTTGCCACTCCAGATCTCATATGGGGTTTTACCGTGCAACTTATTAATAATAGATCTGTTTTGAGTGTAGCAAGCTGTGTTAACTACTTCTGCCCAGAATTTTTGTGAAATACCAGAATAAGAAATCATAGATCTAGCAGCTTCTTTTAAAGTATGATTTCTCCTCTCAGCAAGCCCGTTCTGCTGAGGAGTTCTAGCTGCTGAAAGCTCATGCTTTATCCCAATGTCTTCTAGATAAGAAGTTAATTTATGATTTAAAAATTCAGTACCACGATCACTTCTTATCTTGTTGACTGTACAAGATCTATCATTTTGCAAACGTTTAAAAGGCGTATCAGTTGGTCAGCGGTATCAGATTTTGCCTTTAAAAACAACAACCAAGTAAATTTTGTAAAATCATCAATAACAACTAGGGTGTAGTTCATTCCCCCTAAGCTAGTTACGGGAATATGACCAAAGAGATCCATATGTAAAAGCTATAAGCTTCGGGAAGAACGTTTACCGCCTTTCATTTTAAAAGTAGATTGGATTTGCTTGCCAAGCTGACATGCGGCACAGATCTTGTCCTTTGAAAAATTGATTTTGGGCAGACCAGAAACCATTTCATGCTGACTCAAATGAGCAAGAGTTTTAAAGTTTAGATGGTTCATTCGCTGATGCCCCAACCAGCTCTTGGAAGAGTTTGTTGCTAAGAAAATTTGTTCAGATCCCATGGGTTCTGACCAATTGATAATGTAGGTATTCCCCGATATTTTACCTACCAATACAGTCAGTTTTTCTGGACTCTGAACTGTGCATGTGTGTTGTTGAAAATTAACTATGTAACCCTTGTCACATAGTTGACTAATGCTAATCAAATTGTAATGCAAGTTATCAACAACTAAGACATCTGATATAGAAATGTTACCGTGGATAAGCTTACCCTTACCCACAGTGTTACCATGAGCATTGTCACCAAAGACTATCTTTGCTCCTCTGTGAGGTGTCACATCTATTAGCAGCTTTTGGTTTCCAGTCATATGTCTTGCACAACCGCTGTCCAGGTACCATATAGTTGATTCATCAGCAGCTTTGTACCTGTTGTCCTGCAATCATAAAAACAGATTTGGTACCAAATTTTACTTGGGTCCAGATAGGATTACCCCTTTCGGGACCCATACTTGAATTACTTTGATAGCTTTCCCAGTATGATAGTCCATAAGGGTCTGTGCATAAGTACTGTGAGATCTGTTGAGCTTTGGTTTGGTATTTTGACCATTCAGATATCTACGAGGCCTAACCTTTTTCCATTCAGACTTAACCTTCTTAGAGCCACGTCTTTGTTGGTTCTGAACAAACGACTTGGATCCAGCTTTCGCCTTTTCCTTGTCAGGTCTGTTCTTTAGCCAAACAGACTTATAACTCACTGGTCTATCATAGCCAATACCAGCTTTTCCTTTCTTATTCAATATCTCCGAGATCTGGTCATCATACCGTACCGAATCACATGGATCATGTATCACACTAGCTTTGACAAAGCTCATCTTTTTTAACTTGTCATGTGCTAGATTTGATTGAGTACAAGTCTCTCCAGAGCTGCTTTCACCAGTATTGAAACCTAAGCCAGTTCTATCATTTGCTGGATTCTGAATCTCACACAGCTTGTGTAGAGAGATAGAAGACTGGGTCCAGGAGCTCATTATCGAATTTAATTTTTCAATTTCAGACTTGAGCTCACAGGACTTTGATCTCAAAAATTCATTCTCGGCCTTCAGCTTATTCAACTCAATTTGTAAACTGTCAGCTTAACCAAGTTCAACAGTACTTGGTTCTACTGAACTATTTTTCAAATCAGCGTTTTCAGCTTTAACTTCCTCGAATGTGTGAGAAAGTTTCTTGTACTCTTTGACCATATCATTAAGTGCACTGAAAAGGTCTTCTCGTGTAAATTCAATATTGGAAAAATCAAATACCTCGTCATCTGAAGTTTGATCAGCCATGAGACAGTTAACTTCCTCCTGTTCACTATCGCTGGATGAGGAACTGCTGGATGAGGAATCTGAATCGGTATCAGCCCAGTTCCTGTTGCTTTCTTCAGCAACCAGTACTTTGCGATCATTCTTGCGGCTGGGTCTTTTATCACCTATTGTACTCATACTCCTATCTTTTTATCTTTCCTTGGATCTTTCATCTGTCTTCTCATCCCTTCTGTATCGATCCTCCTTCTTTTCATCTCTTTTGTATCTATACTCCTTCTTTGGCCTGTTGCAATCAGCTGCAAAGTGCCCTGGACGTCCACAATTAAAACAGTTCATATCAGTTGTAACTTTATCACTTTTATGGACATTATTATAAGGATTAGAAGGATTGTAGGATCTTCTCAATTATTTCCCAAACTTCTTAACAAAAAAGGACATGACGTCATTGCTGAGTTGATCAGCTGTCTTGCTAGTGCTTGGAGAGCACTGTTCAGATGTTGTAGCTGCTAGGGCTTTGGTTGGCTGGGAGGTTGACGGTCCAGCTTCTGCTCTTGTTTCCAACTCGAACTCATAAGCTTTAAGGTTTTCAAATAGATCGTGAAGCTCTAGCTTATTGAGATCCTTGGACTCCCGCATGGCCATCGTCTTAACGTGCCATTCCCTGGGCAACGCTCTCATCACCTTCAAAGCAAACTGACGGTCCCGAGCTAGTCAACTCAATCACCACGGCGCTGAATCGCTCATCAAACTCCTTCATTGTTTCTCCATCCTTCATCTTCATAGATTAATATTTCTGCTGAGCGACAGTCAGCTTGTTCTCTTTTGTCTCATCGTTTCCTTCACATATTTGTGTCAGCTTTTCCCAAATATCTTTTGCTGTGGCACAGGTTTTTATCTTGCTGAAAATATTTTTGTCCAGTGTCTTGTAGAGAATGTCCCTGGCCACATTGTCCAGATTTTCTTTCTTTTTGTCTTCGTTGGTGTACTCATGTCTGCTCTTCTCTAGATACTGGGGCTCGCCATTAGATATAGCAAATGCCAAGTTTGGCTTCATAATTTTCATCGGCCCTTCTGTGATAACTGACCACATGACATCATCCTGAGCAGCCAGATGCGCTTGCATGTGAATCTTCCAGTCATCGTAGTCCTCCTTGGAAAAACATAGGAATTTTGTTGTGAGAAGTAGACATATTTGAATATAATAAAGCACAAACAACAAGCTGTTCAATAACTGAGATGCGCAGGCACTGATACCAATTGATAGGATCAATATGGCTCGAAAAACAGGCCTAGGAGTTCAGAAGGGGGGGGGGGTTGAATGAACTCCTTGGTATTTTTAAATATTTTCGAAACCTTTAAAAAGATTTTTACAAGCACCCGCTTAACTTAAATCCGAGTTACCAGATTTAAGGTATCTCAGTTTTAATGCTGATTTCTTGGCTAACAATAAATGTGCGGAAATAAGCCAATCAATCAGTGAACAGTTAAAGCTTAAATAAATGAGATAAGGTAAAAGTATAGGGTCAAAGATTTGTTTATGGAAGTTCGGATATCAATATCCTACGTCTATCCTTCTTCTGTTTCAAGAAGGTTCTACTAGAAGATTTGATGTTTACAGCCTCTGTAACCACCCAGTCACCGAGCCTCGCTCAAGTTGAACTCCTAGCAACTCCAAATAACACGCAGACGCAGCTGCTGAATACAACACTTAGTATTTTTCGAACTGCTTTAAGACAGCCAGTTCATTACAGACTCAAGAATGAATATAACAAGGGAATACAAGTATATTGATTGCTGTAAATCCCGAAGGTAATATCTGTGAAGATCAAGGATGATGTTCTTCGAGATGGGTTACTGGACTTTTAATAATTTCTGGAATATATGCTTTCCAGTAACTAGTGTGAGCTTTTTAAAGATAGTATCGATTGATGAAAAGCTCGAGAGTAATGGAAACTTTGAATAACAGAGTGGAGACGAGACTAAGAGAGAGCTTCTTCAATTCAAATTCCAGCTATTTATACCCTTCGTCCACAACGGTCATTAAAACTCGCCAAGGTAAAAAAAATCCCTTTTTGAATATATGTCCATCGCAAATTCTGCTCCACTAGAGGTAAATTGCGCTTCGACAGAGCCAAAATGTCGTTTATCCATATTTGTGCAAACACCGTATAACGTCCTCCTTATACTGCGTACTATTTACCCAAGATAGCACTGACATTGTTTCCTTAATTCCAGGAAATTGTACTATTCAATCTTCACCATTGATTCTTTACAATTTAAACATTGATAGCGCTTGAATCGATTTGTCGTTTGTGCCTTTAATACTGTTACTTATTCTTGAAGAGGACGACTATTTCATCGCTGAATAGCTGTCACAGCTGAATATATCAAAAGATGAATGTTGTCACAACTGAAATATTCCAACAGCTGAATGTTGTAACAGTTGAAATACTAGCTTCGTTACTCATGTAATCCATAGTCTGAATAGTTCCTAAATAGTCACAACTGAGTCAAAAGAAACTGTAGCCAACGTCTGAAAATACTCACTACTGAAGTAGATACTCAACTGCTGAATACACTGTAACATCTGATTGTAACGACTGAAAGCTTCAACATCTGAGATATCCAATAGCTGAATGCTAACCAACAGCTGAAATACTTGCCCCGTTACTCATATATTCTGACATCTGAATAAATCATAACTGATATCAAAATAATTGTACTCAACATCTGAAATGATATCACATCTGAAATAATAACCCGATACCTAAGTGCTTCACCTCAACATCTGAGTCAATCCGAATGTCAAGATCTGATAGCTAACTACTGAAAAACTCAATCCGATTATCTGACTTCTTCTACTCAATAACTAACATCTGAATAACAGTTCAATATCTGAGTACTTGCATATGAATATGCGAAGCTGTTAATTGCAACAACTGATTGTCCAGAAGTAATTTTAGGGTATAGCACTTGTCTTATTTTGTTATCACCAAAACTAATAAATTTTATCTAACAGTCTGTTACAAATGCAAGGAGTCGGGACACATGTATTTCTAGTTCCCCCATTTGAAGAAGCCTGCTACGAGGAGAGTATATGTGATGCAGACAGAGGAGATTGACCTAGACTCGACATTGATCACATGTAACCTTGTGTTTCACTTTTTCGAGTTTTAAGAAATTGAGGAAATAGACCTGTGGTTCTTGATTAGGATTCATTGTGTGTTGTTAAGAGTAATATTAGTGTTTTGTGCATGCGTAATAACCATTGTAGGTGGAGTACTTGTATTAGGAGTAGCCACCAAAGCTTTAGTCGATTCAGGTGCGAGACACAACTGTATTTTGGAGAAGTTCGTACGTCAGATGGACATTGACCAGGAGAGATTTTCAGAGCAATTACTAGTAACTATCCCATTAGGATAGGAGTTACATACATCCAGCATCATCAGGAACCTTAAGATGGTACCGTAGTACTGTACAATATTTGCAAATTTGATCGTATTCCCGATGCCAGAGTTTGACATCATTCTCGGGATGGACTGGTTTTATGGTTACCAGGAAGTTATTGACTATCAGGACCGTAAGGTGCGGCATAGATCCCTCGGAGGGGAGTCTTTTGTTTTCACGGCAACACGAAGCACGAGGAAGCCTCGACTCGTATCATTCTTACAGGCGAGGAAGCTCATTGAGAATGGATGCTCATCATTCCTAGCCAGCATTATAGAGACTAACTTACTTGAGGGCCTGTTGAATGTCAGAAGTGGGTGTAGTGCGAGAATACACAAACGTTTTTCCCGAGGACATTTATGGAGTTCCATTGGAGCGAGAGGTGGAGTTTTTCATTGAGTTGCTGCCAGGAACGGTATCGCTCTATAAGGGATCATATTGTCTAGCTCCTACTGAGATGAAAGATTTGAAGCAGCTGATTCAGGAGATACTAGACAAGGGATTCATTCACTCTAGTGTTTCTCCATTCAGGGGCGCACCAGTCTTATTTGTGAAGAAGAATGATGGTAGTATGAAACTCGACATCGATAACAGAGAGTTGAACGCAATGCTTGTCAAGAATAATTACCCATTACCTAGAGTGGAGGATCTCTTCGACCAGTTGCAGTGAGCATAGATATTCTCCAATATAGATATTCGCTCTGGCTACCATCAATTGAAGGTAAGAGAATCGGATGTACATAAGACGGCGTTCAGGACTCACTATGGCCACTATGAGTTCTTATTGATGCCTTTTGGATTGACTAATGCACCAGAGGTCTTCATGGATCTCATGAATAGATTATTTCAGCCGTACCTTGATAAGTTTTTCATCGTCTTCATAGATGACATTCTCATATATTCGAGGAGCGGGGAGGAGTCACATCATTTCTAGCAAAGGAGTAGAAGTTGATCCGTCCAAGGTGGATGAAGTTAGGGAGTGGGAAGTGCCAAAGAATGCATCCGACATCCGTATTTTTCTAGGATTGGCAGGATATTATCGGAAGTTCATCCAGGGCTTTTCCTCCATTGCAATGCCCTTTGATGTGCTGACGAGGAAAAATTCCATGTATGTATGGAACCCGGAGTGCCAGCATAGTTTTGACACTTTGTAGCAAGCCCTCATATCAGATTCTGTCTTAACTATGCTGTCAGGGCAAGGTGAATTTTTTATCTACAGCGATGCATCTAAGCTTGGCCTAGGGGTAGTGTTGATGCAGGGCGACAGAGTTATAGCATACACTTCTAGACAGCTGAAAGTGCATGAGAGGAATTATCCAACGCAAGATCTGGAGTTAGCAGTAGTCGTCTTTGCACTCAAGATTTGGAGGCACTATATGTATGGAGAGAAGTGCAATATCATTACCGACCACAAAATCCTGAAGTACTTCTTCACGTATAAGGAGTTGAACATGAGACGGAGGAGATGACTAGAGTTGTTGAAAGATTACGACTGTGAGATTAGCTACCATCCGGGAAAAGCTAACGTGGTGGCCAATGCTTTGAGCAGAAAGAACGCGTTGTGGCTCATCTGACATTCGCAGAGCCATTACAGCGAGAGATATAGAGCTTTGGGATAGAGGTCTATACTGCAGGGAGAGCTCCTAAACTGAACTCTTTGACTATTTAGTCCATTATACTATATCGCATTCGAGATAGTCAAGCTAGTGATGAGGAGTTGCAGAAGTGGATGTGGAGAGATGAGCAGAAGGGCAACAGAGTCTACACCATGGACTATGGGATTGTGAAGTATAGAGGGTGATTTTGGGTTCCTTAAGGTGATGCACTGAGAGAGCTAATCATGGAGGAGGCTCATGCGTCACCTTATTCAGTTCACCCAGGGAGCACAAAGATGTATAGGGACCTGCAGCAGTTGTATTGGTGGCCAAGAATGAAGCGCGATATCAGCCGTTTTGTGTCCGAGTGTTTGACTTCCAGTAGGTCAAGTTAGAGAATCAGCGACCCGCTGGACTACTGAGACCCCTCCCTATTCGGGAGTGTAAGTCGGAGAACATTTCGATGGACTTTGTCATAGGATTTCAAAGGGTCGTTAGGTGATTGAATTCTATATGGATGACTGTGGACCGACTCACCAAGTCGGCACATTTTCTGTCGGTGTAGACCACATTCACTATAACACTGTACGCGGAGTTGTACATATGAGAGATCGTTAGGCTTCATGGGATACCAATCTCGATTGTGTCGGACAGAGATACGTGTTTCAATTAAGCGTTTTGGAGGAGTCTTCACGCTTCTTTGGGGACGAAGCTGTAGTTCAGCACAACCTTTCACCCCCAGACAGATGGGCAGACAGAGAGGGTGAACCAGGTACTAGAGGAACTAATGCGAGCTTGTGCTTATTGACTTTCAGGGAGCTGGGGTGTTGGGGATCCGGATCCGCCCCCCGGCGAGGCAGCGGAAGAACAGAAAACATACAGCCGGGAGACGATCAATCCGAAAAACAACAATAAAAATATCGTCATTCATAGGGTGTTCAAAACCACTACCTTGCTGGCACTTGTGCCTGGCTCCAACCGTAGTTACAATAACGTCGGCTCTTCTCGGTAGATTGCGGTAGATATCGCCAATCCGGTCCACGACCAGAAACGAGACTCCTTCGTCAGCCTGCACTAGAAGGACTGACGAGATCAGCACGAATGGATTCTCCTCGTCGAATTGGTCGGAAACGATTTTCCGGCGAAGACGGGCGGCGGCGGCGGCGGCGCACGGCGGCGGCGGCTTGAGAGAGGAGAGGAGGGGCGGCGGTTTCTAGGTTTAGGGTTATAGAAGTTGTAAGTTGTTTAATCAAGTCTCTTAAGTCTATATTAAATAGATTAAATGTTGGACTTGGACCGGCCCAACGGGCCCGGGTCCAACAATGAACATTCAGTTCATCTCCACCACCGAGACTTCATCGTAACTCCGATCGTCGATCAGATCGGACCGATCGACTCAGTTTCCGAAACTGAATAATATTATCTGAAAAACCATTTTTCAGAACCCCAGTGCAAAATGACCGTTTTGCCCCTCAACGTCGGGAAATCTCGATTTGACCCGAGTTGACTTTTAGTAAGTCGCACTCCCCAAAATCCTCTTCTCGCGCTCAACACATTGAGCTGAGTATCCGTGCGGAAATCTCGAATCTGGTACTTGTGTGACCCTCAATGGTTCAGGGATACAGCTAGCCGTGGGCCCACAACCATTGTGGCTCCGGAATCACAATTCCGGACCTGCCCAACTGATCATGGTAAAGCGTCTAGCAACATCGCCCCATGATCCCCTAGGTATCACTGATAGTGCCTGCAAGAACCAGTTGGTCGTGGTTAGCGTACGGTACGGTCCTTTCAATCGATATATCCATATCAGATCAACGACCATTGGTAAATCGAGAGTCGCTATAGATCCGATAGCTATGCATACATCTTGGAGATCGAATAGTGACATCGCGAGTGTAACTAGGTAAACACTTACTCTGGCCAGAGATTTATACACTATTATCCCCTCAGATATCATAGGATATCCACGCATGTCTGCAAGCGGTGAATCATCGACAACGATGCATCGACTCCTACATGCATCGGGGTCTCATCCAATCCCGACGCCTTATGACCCCAAGTGAGTCGGCAAACGGGTCAAAGTGAGACGCCTATCATGTAGAGTCTCAATGACGTTTCGAGTCGTGAGGACTAATCAGTACAACCAAGACCTCGGACTTATCCACTCGACAAATGGTAACCACTTGGAAAGTCCGAACGAGGGTCAAAACAATTGTAAATCATTACACACATAATGAAAGTAAAGAACGCCATATAAATAAATGCGAATATCATATATAAGGACTGTTTCATACAAGAGTCTATAAACCCACATGCCACAAGTTGGCTAGTTGGGCATCTAATCTAACAATCTCCCACTTGCCCTAAAGCCAACTACTCAGACGCAGTCCCATTGTTTCGCGATGTTTTTCAAACAAAGGTCCAGGCAAGGGCTTCGTAAGTGGATCAGCAACGTTGTCCGCAGAGACGACACTCTCAACTGCTATGTCACCTCTAGCCACAATATCCCGGATTAAGTGGTATTTCCTCAGTATGTGTTTGGATCTTTGGTGAGACCTAGGCTCCTTTGCTTGCGCAACGGCACCAGTGTTGTCGCAGTACATCGGGACTGGACCAACACCATTAGGAATGACGCCCAACTCTTGGACGAAATTCCTTATCCAAACGGCCTCCTTAGCAGCAGCTGATGCTGCAATGTACTCAGCCTCAGTGGTTGAATCCGCGATGGTGTCTTGCTTGGAACTCTTCCAAGAGACAGCACCACCATTGAGCATGAATACTAATCCAGAGGTTGATTTCGAATCATACACGTCACACTGGAATCTAGAATCAGTATAGCCTTCCAGTTTCAGTTCACCACCCCCATAGACCATGAACATATTCTTAGTCCTTCGTAAGTACTTAAGAATATCCTTCACAGCCTTCCAATGCAATTGGCCGGGGTTGTCCTGGTAGCGGCTCGTGACACTTAGAGCATATGCGACGTCCGGTCTAGTCGAGATCATGCCATACATAATAATACCTATAGCTGAGGCATATGGTACACGTGCCATACTCTCTATCTCCTCATCAGTTTTTGGACACATAGACTTGGATAGAGTGACCCATAGGTAGGTGTCCTCTCTTGGACTCTTCCATAGAGAACCTCTTAAGTATGGTATCGATGTAGGGCTTGGGTGAGTCCGAGCATCAGTTTAGATCTATCCCGATAGATCTGTATTCCAAGAATATAGGATGCTTCACCCATGTCCTTCATCGAAAATCTACTAGACAACCATACTTTAGTTGACTGCAGCATTCCTACATCATTCCTAATGAGTAGAATGTCATCAACATAAAGTACTAGGAACGTCACAGCGCTTTTAACTATCTTTTTATAGACACACGGCTCCTCGGGATTCTTGATGAAACCAAATTCCTTAATTGTTTCATCGAATCTCAGGTTCCAACTTCGCGATGCTTGTTTGAGACCGTAGATCGATCTCTGAAGCTTGCATACCTTATGCTCGCTTCCAACAGATGTGAAACCCTCAGGCTGCGTCATATTGATCTCTTCCTCAATGTTTCCATTAAGGAACGCAGTTTTCACATCCATTTGCCATATATCATAGTCGTACCATGCGGCTATGGCTAACAGTATTCTAATTGACTTGAACATTGCGACGGGCGAGAAGGTTTCATCATAGTCAACACCTTGCCTTTGAGTGTAACCTTTCGCGACCAGTCGTGCCTTGTAGGTCATTACCTTACCATCAGGTCCAAGTTTCCTCTTGTACACCCATTTGCACCCAATAGGAACAATTCCTTCGGGAGGGTTAACGAGAGTCCAAACTTGGTTAGCATGCATTGAGTCAAACTCAGACTGCATTGCTTCAAGCCATAAGTTAGAATCAGCATCAGAAATTGCATCCTTGAAAGTTCTTGGATCAGATCCAAAAACTTGATCACCTTGATCATCTTCAAGGAGAAAACCATATCTCTCAGGAGCTCTAGGAATCCTTTAGGATCTCCTAGGTGCGACCATTTCTAGTATTGGCTCTGCAGGTGCAGGAGACTCACCTGGTACTTCGATTGGATCTCGAACCTCTTCGAGTTCTACTATTTTGCCCTTTCTATCAAGTAGAAATTCCCTTTCCATAAAGGTGGCATTCCTAGAGACAAACACTTTCGTCTCGCTCGGATAGTAGAAGTAGTATCCAATGGAATTATTTGGATACCCAATGAAGTAGCATAAGATGGATCTCGTATCCAACTTATCTCCCACTGTCTGCTTCACGTAAGCAGGACATCCCCAAATCCTCATAAATGAGTACTTGGGTGGTTTGCCCATCCATATCTCATACGGAGTTTTATCCACTACCTTGGTGTGGACATTGTTCAACAAAATTACCGCCGTTTCGAGCTCATAGCCCCAAAACGAGGTAGGAAGCTCAGTGAAGCTCATCATTGATCGAACCATGTCCAACAAGGTCCGATTACGACGCTCCGCTACACCATTGAGCTGTGGTGTGGCCGGAGGGGTCCATTGTGAGAGAATCCCATTCTCTTTCAGATAGTCTTGAAACTCAGTACTTAAGTATTCACCACCTCGATCAGATCGAAGTGCCTTAATACTTTTGCCTAACTGATTTCTACTTCAGCCTTGAATTCCTTGAACCTTTCAAAGGATTCAGACTTGTACTTCATCAAGTACAAGTACCCATACCTAGAGTAATCGTCGGTAAAGGTGATGAAGTATGTGTGACCGTATTTAGTACCAATACTAAATGGGCCGCACACATCAATATGGATCAAATCCAATAGGCCTTGGGCACGTTCACCCTTGCCCTTGAAGGGTTGCTTGGTCATCTTTCCTTTCAGACAGGATTCACAAGTCGGTAGGGAGTTGATGTCTGAAAGATCAAACAAGTCACTCCTAACTAGCTTGTTCATCCTCTTTAGGGAAATGTGACCTAGCCTAGCGTGCCAAAGTTGTGCTGGGTTCAAGTCATCGTGTTTCCGTTTAATCGTTGTTGTGTGTGCTTCGACATAGTAAGTTGGAACGTCTTTTAATTTTAAGGTGTATAAATCGTTTTCGCGTTCCCCAATTCCAATTAAACATTCATTCTTGTAAATATTGCAAATCGAATTAGCAAACATACAAGAACATCCATCTCTATCAAGCATAGGAATAGAAATAATGTTTTTAATCAATTCAGGAACAAATAAAACGTCTCGTAACAATAACTTAAAATTTGAAGACAGAAATAAACAAACATCTCCTATAGCTATAGCAGCAACCCTTGCTCCATTGCCAAGCCTCAAGTGGGTCTCACCCTCTCTAAGACGTCGACTTCTTGTCATCACCTGCAAATCATTGCAGATATGAGATCCACATCCGGTATCAAGTACCCAAGAAGTTGAATTAAGAGACATATTTATTTCAATGTAAAACATACCTTTCGCAGTTCGCAACTGCTCTGGGTCTCACCCTCTCTAAGACGTCGACTTCTTGTCATCACCTGCAAATCATTGCAGATATGAGATCATCCGGTATCAAGTACCCAAGAAGTTGAATTTAGAGACATATTTATTTCAATATAGAACATACCTTTTGCAGTTCGCAACTGCTCGAGGTACTCCTTGCAGTTCCTCCTCCAATGCCCACCCTTGTGGCAGTGGTGGCAGACGTCCTCGCTCTTGTTAGGCTTAGAA